>JAAGKR010011417.1:0-19472 GCA_011419295.1 Clarias macrocephalus
AGTTTGAGGCTTTGCGGATTCTATTAACAAAAGACAACAAATAAAGCAAATGCTTATCAAGACGTAAACTTAGAGAAGTGTTTTGTTGTCCAAATGAGCACCACTGAATTCATAAAAAGAAAGTGGACCATTGGTAGACTGTGTGTAATTTTTAAATATTTCATCAAGTAAAATCCAACCACACCTTTGTTTCACAGAGTAATGTCCACCTCTTGATGTCTTTCTTACACATGAAGACAAAAATGTTTAAGACTGACTAAGCAAAAATATAAATGTGTTCTGAGAACCCCCCCCCCCCCCCAAAAAATCTTACATGCCCAGCCAAATCTGAATTATTAAAAACATTATCACAAACTTAAAGGAAAGGAAAATAAAGGGATGAGAAAAACTATGTTTCCTACCAGGAGTGAAGTCTCCCCGGGGTCTAATTCTGACCTTTTGGCCTTCTCCCTCTTCCCCTTTCCCAGAGTCTGCTCTGAGGTGATAAGAGGAACACTGGAGAGGACCACAGAAACAAACACAGGACGTTTACAGCCGAATCATTTTATTCACTTCTTAAACCCCAGACACACACACATTGTGTAGTGTTACACATTAAGAAATTAACTTCGACTTGTATGGTCTATAGTTAAACTGAGCTGTACATTTACAACAGAATCCATTGCTAGCAGTTGGCTACCTCAGATTAACCGAACTAGCATGCTAACGGTATAGCGGTTAACATTAACAATAACAAAAAACGCACACATTTAGGACAATGCCACTGTATAGCGACACACTACAATAACAAGTTAAATAACTTAAAAATATATATAATATATCATGTTGTAAAATAATAAAAATTACTTAAGGTCCAACTCACCTCTTAACTAAATTATGTGACAGGGCCATCGCTCAGATTCGGCTGTGTTCCTCCTCCACAACACGCCCCTCTTCTAGATTCTTCTAACTGGGCAAGTTTTCTTGGCTGAACTTTGAAATGTCATCATGATTTAATTCTGATATGTCGCGAATGTGTACCGTTTTATCAATAATAAAGTATATAAAAGAGTTATAGTACTCCATCCTGTCTGAGTTTCTCAATAATGACATACACAAACCGTTACTGTGTCCCTGTCTCGGCGTTTATGAGCTGTCGTTTCGGTCAGCTACGGGACTGCACCGCGCGCTCTATAGTTCAAACTCTGTCTGAGGATTAGATGTGATCTTGCAGTCTTATTGGTTGGTGAAGACAAATCGTACAGTTGTGCATATTTAAGCACATCTCAGTTTTACAATGGAAGAGTGCTTGTACACCCGCTATTTACTTTCTGTTTGCCTGTGCCTGAAAATAAGATGACCCTGGCATTCTTTAATAAACCAAGGATTCAGAATCACAAACTACAATTGAGACACACATCACTTCACTTTTATGAATTTAGTAGGATCCTATATTTCTAGAACCAAACAATAAACATCATTATTATTATTATTATTATTATTATTATTATTATTATTATTATAGAATAACCCAGTTAGGTCAACAGCTACTGCAGTACAGGCCTGCAGGACTTCAGTGCAGGATAACTGCAGTTACTGCAGGTAATTGTCTCGATATATTAGATTTTAGCTATGAACTGTTTAATAACTACAAAGTTACAGAATCATATTTTAATACAAATGCATTTAACTGAATTAGTACTGAATAAATATTACTTTATTGTACTTCACAACACTGCAGTATTACTGCATTATAAACTGCAGTATAACGGCAGTATAACTGCAGTTTTTATCCCAGAAACTGCAGTTATTTTTTATAATGGACAACGTTGCAGAATCACATTTCAATACAACTGCATTGTACTGCATTGTACTGCACTCCAACTGCATTGTACTGCATCATACTTCACAAAAACTGCAGTAAAACTGCAGTTTTTTCCCAGAAACTGCAGTTATTTTTTAAGAGACTTTAAAGGGACTTTACCTACTGTCAAGCACAGTTGTGTAGGGATGGTGATTTGGGCTTGTTTTGTAGCCACAGGACCTGAGCACCGTGCAGTTTATAAGTTGACCCTGAACATCTCTGTATACCAGAGGATTGCAGGGGCAAATGTGAGGCCATCTGTGCAAAAGCTAAATCTTGGTTGAGGTCATGCAACAGAACAATGATCTGAAGCACACCAGTAAATCTACATAAAAATGCCTGAAAATAAAAGAAATGATATTGGAATGGCCGAGTCAAAGTCCAGACCTCAGCCCAATTGAAATACTATGGCAGGATCTTAACAGCATATGCAAATTACCCAAAATATCAGTGACCTGAAGCAAAGTTGTAAAATTCCTACACAATAATATGAGACAGTGATAAAGTCATACAAAAAAACGATTTCTTCAAGTTATTGCTACTAAAGGTGCTACATTCTACAATCTACAGAATCATGGGGGTAATTATTATTGCAGACATGCTTTATTTTTTACTAAATGAGTAATGGCATGGTGTAAAAAAAGATTAGATGTTGTCTCTGTTGTTGTTTATCAGAATATTTTAGGTAAGGAAATAATGTTAAAAAGTTAAATCTCTTTTTATATTACTCCACTTACAAATACCTGGACAAAATTATTATTTTTTTATTAACATAACATACGTAGCCGCAAAAAAAAACAAAAAAAAACAAGTCTACCCAGTCAACAACTAATTTTTTTTTTTTTAAACTCAGCGCTGTATTCTGAATTTCTTTGTGAATTTGAGGATTGTCTCAAACTTTGTCATTTCAACCCTTTGAGAACCGTATTGTATGTCCATTAATCAGTATTTATGGCAGTTAAACTGTAATGACAGGACCCACTCATAACACTGGTCACACTATTTATCTTACTGTATGCTAGACCTTGGGTTAAATATAGAAAATATACTGTAGCAACATTTCCACAGTCTGAAGTATCTCAGTGTATCTCATATAAATGTGCTACCACGTTAAATGTATAGTACATTCTCATCAGGTACAGAACAGAGCTTATTAATAATCTTAAAAAATTATCTTTTACATAATTCTGGCACAGAAGTACTCAGAGCACATGCCACTAAAAGTATGATTTTTAAAAACACTAGAAGCTCTAGTTTCCTCGGTATTCCAGTTTCCTCCCACCATTCCCAAACTGTCCGTAGTGTGTGAATGTGCCCTGCGATGGATTGTTACCTTGCCCAGGGTGTACCCCCCTCATGCTCTAAGTCTCCTGGAAGAGTGAATGAGTGAACTTTATTGACAGTGAGGTGTCTGGCTGCTTTTACGTCCCAGGGAGCCCTCATGTAATTTTTTCCTTCTGATTCACCCCTTTAGTTTTGCTGTCATAGCTAGTTCTGTTAAAGTCCCTTCTTGCATGCTGCACAAAATATACAGTTTATTGACCTTATCTATTATGTGACAATGAGCAATTCCTAATTATCTCTCTCTTTGTAATACAAATGTATTGTTATACAGCTGCACCTTTGATCTTATTATACATATCTTCAAAATTATTTTATTTTTGGTGTTGTATAGTACTCCCAAATAAAAAGGGTTCCCTTTTGATCCTTGTTCCTGTTAATTTTTCTCCCTCATGTCATTCCAGGAAGTTTTTCACTTTTTAGGAAAGTGACAGGAAGCGTCACTTTTAGCTTGCTCATTAGGGACAAAATACTACAGCTATACATTTATAAATCTGTAAATTTTAATTGATTAATGTCTGGAATTTTATCTATAATAAAACTGAATTGAATTGATTTTGGCTGACCACATTAAGGCAGTTGAAGTTCTTGATAACCGCCAATAAATTAAGGTCACCCACATAATTACAGATACATCAGTTGGTTGCTGCAATATAAAAATATGAGTGAAGAGTTTATTTCAGAATTAAAACACAACAAATCTGTAACATGGTTACAGCAGTCAAGAATATCAAAAACAAACACACAATATGAGATTAAATGTAAATAGAGATGTAGGTACCAGAACTGAAATATTTGTCTTTTTTTAAGCTGTAAGAGATCATAGGTGATATCAGGCAAAAGCTCCATTTAAACACTCTGTTGATATAAAATATTTATTGTGGAAGTAGGCTAATCTTTTTGCAGATTTTAGGCAGACATTTGGATGCCTGAAAAAAAATCCTTGTATGCGTACTGGCTCTAGGATGTGCTGTAGTGTCTGGGACCAGGATGCTTGCAGTGGGGACTTTTTGGATCTGACTTGTTTGTCCAGTACATCCCATGGGTACTCGATCAGATGGAGATCTTGGGAATTTCAAGGCTTTTGGATAGGCTGCCTTTTGGTCCCTGCAGGCATGAGTTGAGTTTCCTTCCTCGAGATGCTTTGCCAGGCATTTACTGGGGCTGTCTTCAGCTTTTGCATGTTTGTGGGGTTTATTTATTTCTTAGAAGTGCAAACTATCTACATTTCTCTGTGCATCTGAGTCTGCTGCTGGGATCACTTCAGTCATTAGTTCAGTCTCATCCATGGCAAAATGCTCATTCCGTATATTCAGGCCATCAGCTGACCTCATTTTTTGGGCATATAACGTTGCTGAATCTAGACCTGACCAATTGAAGCAACCCCAGATCATAATACCCTGACAGGGTTGTACTGTAGGCACTAGACTTGATGAGTGCATCAATTCATCCGACTCTATTCTTACCCTGATGCACCAATCACTGTGAGAAAAATCTGGACTCATCAGACCACATGGCCTTATTCCAATGCTCCACAGTCCATTTTTTCTAGTGAATTTTAAAAAAATCATGTTTCTATCAGATTTGATGAATTAATAAACTTGCATGCTCGTTATGTCAATGTGCTACCAATACTGAGTCTAGCCATCCTGAGATTACGAATACTTTAGCAAACTAATCTGTTTCTAATCAGTAACTAACCGTGTCTGTGTGTGTGTCATCAGTCGGGAAATGCTTACCAACTCTTATTATTTTATCTCCTCCTTGTCAAAATGTAAACTTTTTACTGCTGCTCTTCCCACTACCTCAACTCATACTTCATCAAGAAAAGAAAGAAAAAAAAAAGGTACTGTTATGTGTTACATGGTTGTGTCTGTCATATACCTCTTTGTTTGCACATTTGCATGTGCACTTTGTCTATTGTGTATTTTTGTATAGAAATTTGATAGTTCTTTTAGGTTAACTTAAAAATGTAAAAATTTGTGTTGTAAATTTATGTTGTTGCATGTTTGTAGCACCTTGGTCCTGGAGGAACGTTGTTTCGTTTCACTGTGTACTAACTGTATATGGTTGGAATGACAATAAAAGCCTACTTGACTTGACTAATTGTATTCCATCTAAACTTTTTAAAGTTCTATATCATCCTCTGCCGTTGTCGTGTCCTGCTTTTGGGTCCAACCCGTCGGCACCTGTCAGATTATTATTTAAGGTTGAGGCCCACATACATGAACACAGAACTGTTCATAACACTGCTTTAACTTAAAATTTTTATTGCATTTATGGTGAAGGTTAAACTTCAGGCAGATATCTAACTTCTGCAAAAGTTTAATTTCTGTTCAGCCAGTTTTATGTGATGCTGTGACATAATCTGACACATAACTGGTCATAACTTCACTTCTAATTATCATTTTATATAGAACACTGGGCTCTTCAGGTTCATGTATTTTACACGCTCTCATCTCAGACTGCTGCAGATATGTTTGCTCTATAGACCCATGTTTTATATCATGGTGGTGCTTCACATTAAAGGTTTTAAATTTCTCTCAGGAAGAATAAACATGCATTGATCTGTCAATTAATTTTTGAAGGTTCAGTTTTCATAGCCTACTTGCCTCATTTTGGAGTAAGCCATGCTGTCATTGCAAAATTGCCACATTGAGTAGAGGCACTATATTCATCCTAAAAAGGTGCTAGATGCTGTGGTTTAATATGGCACATAACTGCTCATAACGTCACTTCTACTCAACATTCAATTTCATTTATGGTGTAGGTTTAACTTGCTGTAAAAAAATCTGGATGGGCAGACATACAGACAGAAAATTTCGAGTCCTTCAATGTATGAAACATAAAGATATTATTGAAAGAACAAGTTCCAACCAATGATAATTTAAAAACATGGTTAAATTTTTATGCACATGAGTTGGTGAGTATACATCATTGTAAAGCACATTTAGCTGATGTAGGCCATGATTTATAATAAAACCAAATTTCTGTGTGTAATGGGATAAATTGTATGCAAAATAATCGAAACACTGCAGGTCATTTACAAAGAATGACTGTGTAAATTACATCACATCTAATGTAATTGGATAGAAGGTAACAAAATGTAAACGAGGTTTTTTGCATGTGCTTAATCTTCCTGGTAGCTGCAGCAACATCAGATATCTGAGAGTAGACTAAACTTGAAAGACTTTAAGACTGCTTAAAATGTTGATTACATATGAATAAATAAATAGCCAGTGTAGTCATGCATGTGCTTTACTTGGGCACAAGGCAGAAGTATTAACTCCTGACTGAATGTCAGCGCATTACATGTTATTAAGCACACACACACACACACACACACACACTAGAATATAGTATAAAGTAAGACTATAAAATAGTTAATTAAGTCTCACACAAAACAAGATGTGTTATTATTTGCCCATTTAATAGATTTATTTCTCCACAAACCTTTAGTAAACAAGATCCATAGACATTTAATAACCGATTTGGGGAAATGTTTTTAAATATGTCAGTCTGCCTTATTCATATTTTTAATATCACTTTGTGTGTCATTGTGTTTAGTTGGTGAAAACAAAGTTATTGTAGACTGTTGTGCCCCTATCACAAGGCAAGTTTTTTTTAAGCCTTTTAAGTATTTTATACATATAGCAGAGCGGTAATGCAGAACTAAACGTTTCTCTGACCAGATCGGTCAGATTTGTCAGATCTGGCAATGGATTTGCCCAGTTAAAGAGAAAAAAAACTGTACATTTTTCATAATCCCTAAACTTGACACAATACATGAAAAACTTCCAGATTCATAATTCATGATAATGTTTAAACATTTGAGCATATGTCAGTAACGTAATATAAGTGAATTAAAAATAAGTGAGTTCGATTTCATGGCAGACATCAGGAAGTTATGAGCTCAGTATAACAAGGGTATAGTCAACTGTGACAACTGAAGGAATAAAGACCACTGTTGGGTCATTGGGCAAGCCCCATTAACTCAACAACTCACACCAAACCCTAGAAAATGGGAGGATTGCAAAAGAAAAGGCATCCAACATTTGAATTGCTTTTTGTAGGAGCTGGGGTATGATGTAGAAATATCAGTTACATACAATACATTATTATATATCCAGCAATGTCTGGAGCCATACCACTGGAGGCCCCTGTCTCAAATGAATGAGGGTCCTTTCACAAGGCACATGGGGAGGTGCTTCCCTAATTTTTTTAAACAGAGGCAATTTTGGCCTGATGGATCACTGTCATAATTCTATACCAAATAATCCAGACATAATCATCTCTCGTCCTAGTTCATCGGATGGAGAGCTGTGGGCGAAATTGTTGCAGGTTGTAATTCTGCTGTGTTGTAAATTAGCTGGAAACACGCTATAGTAGTGGCACTACTGCTGTGAAGAAGAAAAAAAAAGGACAGCACCATTGAGAAAGATGCAGGGGAGCCTATCTCAGGCTGGATGGCTCTCTCTTGCATCAGTTGGTGGGGGAGATGGGGTCGGTGGGGTGTTATTTTAGCTGTAAAGGCTGTATAAAGGAGTTTGGCTAAAAGCGGAGGGTCAATTAATAATGCTAATTATATTCCCTATATAATCTATAATACTGTTTGTTTGTTTGTTTTTTTGTTTTTTGGTTTCTGTGTGTTTTAGTTACTTGGAGAACGAGCAAAAGAAATGAGAATGTTTTGGAAAAAATAAAGTGACAAAAGTATCCGAGTCTTCTATGTCCTTTTTTCATTCTGTTAAAGACAGTGGTATGTTTAATAGGTCATTTAAACATTCTGCTTTCATCTCTTTAAATGATGAGTGATCATGCAGAAATATTGCAAACAATTTGATGCTGGTATCTAATTACGAAGTGAATTAATTTAGGCTTTTGTACTATATCTAATCCTCTTAGCTGTAAGAAAAACAAAGTAAGGGGAAAAGTGGAGATGCTCAAATTTCAATTTAATAAATGCATCTATGATTGATGTGGCCCTGTCATTTATTAAGGCATGATCTCATACAAAGAAGTTAAGTAACTCTATTTGTGATTGATTATATTCACAGTCCTTCTGTTAAAAAAAAATGAGTACATTTATATTTGATGTGACACATACAGTACATGCATACATACACTACCAGTCAAAGGTTTGGACACACCTTCTGATTCCAATGTTTTTCCTGAGTTTTATTTCTTTTTTTATTTCTTTCTACTTTGTAAAACAATGCTGACAAAAGTGTTCATTGACGCTTTTCCTTATCTGTTTTTAAGCTCCATGCATTGTCTAGTTTTTCATCTCATTTCTGATTTCATGTGTTGATCTATTTTATTATTAATGTCTTAACTCCTGCCTTGCCTACATTCTTTTAACAACCACGATGACAGAATGTGAGACCATGACTAATGCATGGCGGAAAATAAATAGTCCTCTACATATTTTTAGGGAGCTGTGACATTATCAGTGAGGCGAACAAAATTTGCAGACACCCACCTCTGGAATGATGCTGGAAGTATCGCAGAACGCACAGGACAGAGGAGTGAGTTCCCTCAGAGGGAATGCGTTGTAATGTGTGCCATTCAAGACACAGCATGATAGTGCTCAAGGTGGCACTCAGGGTGTGAACCGCAATTAACTGACCAGGGGGTCCAGGCACACCATTGTCCGGAATGAGGAGGAACCCCTGACGATGGGAGCGGCAGCTGTGTGCCATCTAACAGTGAGCAGAGGTGATTGTCATATTAAAGGACATATGCCCAAGTTGCTTTGTTAGCCCTGACATTAGGTCTCACGCCACAAACCAAATTTAAGAATTCGGTGTTTGTTCTGCCATTTGAACTCAAGGACATTGTTCTTGCTCCACAGTTTCAGATATAAGGACATTGTGTTTGTTCTGCTGTCCAAGAATATCAAGTCATGGACCTATGTCCAGGCCATGCCCCTGCTTGGTCCAAAGGACACACACCACAGCCTTGTTGCTGGAAGGCCCAATAAAGAATTTTAGGGAGTGTCCTGGACTGCCACTGACGCTTGAGAATAGCACCATTTGGGAGGATTATGTCAGGAAATTTGTCAATGGAATTTTATTTTTACACAAATGTTCATGGTTTTCCTCAGCTGATTGTAATTAAAGGTTAATCAGTGTCATTATTTAGGCTCTATTCATTGTCTAGTATCTCGTCCTGCATCTGGATGTATTGTATTTCCTGCGTTGATCTATGCTACTCTGTTCTGGTTTGTTTTCCCTGTTTTGTTACCACAAGTCCTCATGTTGTTGGTTTTGTGACAATACTGAGATTTGTCTGCTACTCATTCTCTGTAAAGCCTTCATAACAGCTCTAATCTCTTTAAAAGCTCTAATCTCTAATCTTTCATAAAAGCAACCACCTTTTTAGAACAGATGCATCAGCTCATGGAGGAAGCAGTCAAAATCAGTGAGTATTAGATGGGGTATCTATTGCATTATCTAGAAGAGCCAGAAAATCAAGGACAAGTTCAATGCCTTTTATAGTATCTTCAGCTTCTTCTGTATGTCTTCAGGCTGAATTAGAATGATTTATTATCCAGGCTGAGGCATCAAACCAAAGACAAGAAACACGAAGTTAAGCTCAAAGCACAGAAAGAATGATAGGAATTGGATGCTGCCACTAATACACAGCCTATGATTTTGAAATATGAAGGCTCAGTTCAGTCATTTGGCTTTTTCAAAAAAAGAGAATGCAACAGAAGATTCAGATTTTTTTTAAGTGTTACTTTGTATTCTCTTGCAGCTGAAGAAACACCATATACCAACAATATTACTTATGATGGACATGTCTTAAATGGGCTGTAGCATGGCTGCTCAAATGTAAATAATTTGTCAGGTTCAGCAAAAGAAATTTCAGGAATAAATTTACACTCTCTGCTAAGGGGAGAACCAGTGAGAAAGAGAACCCACATACATAAACTTAATCTATGTTTAATTCCCCAAAAGGGAATTATCTGTGTAGGTGGTAGGCTCAGCTGAGTTACCATGCCTGAAGAATCCAAACACCATGTCATTCTAGTCAAGGATCATCGAGTGCAGAGTTAATTCTGCTGGAAACCCATGCAAAGGGTAGGCCATGGTGGGCTTAACCATGTTTTGTCTATTTTACCTAAAAGGTACTGGAATCCCAATGCAAATTCAAATATCAAAAACATTCTGTATAAGTGTAGAACCTGTCAAAGAGTACAAATACATAGGCATTCCTCTTCAAAGCTGAGCCATCATAAACAGCGGGCCAAAAACTACACCTTTGAATGATCCAAATAATTTGAAGGTACTCGTCCCAAATCACCTCCTTCAACAAAAGAAAAAAAACAGTCATATGTGCCCCTTATACTGATGGTACTCAACCAGAATAATGATTTTACCATTGCGTCGCCCGCCGCAAAGGAATTAGAGGTGTACATTTGCTGGCTTTACCACTAAGTGGCACTATAACTATAGTCTATAGACATAGTTAATTTTCTACAGGATTAATGAGCCGCAGCTCAGGTGGTAGCACATAAATTCAAGTGAAACTTTAAACAAATTCATAATTACAGTACTAACATTCCAGTACAAATTTAGACTTTAAATTAAATGTATGTGTTTCTTATTAAATAGCGTGGCCTGAAAACTTTGGGTGTGCATCAGAAAAAGTGGTTTGAAAATTTTTATTTTTTTATTTATACTATAAAAAATAATTCTGCATCTATTTTTAGGTTCTGCAAGCTGCGACTGTTCTTACAATATATGGCTCTTTGTCAGGGTAAATCGTTCAGTGGCAACCCTGTAAATTTCCATATAAAACAATCACATCTGTATGAATAAATAGTTTAAATGTATGTATCATGAGCTACTGATCATTGATTTATGTAAACGACGTGTTTGGATGTACTGTAAGTAGGTGCTCATTGCTGTGCTGTATCGGGAGAGTGACGTGCTGATAACGTTTGGTCTGCTCTTTGGAAGTTGCCACTCTTTTGTGATCTGACTGTGTTGAGTGTGTGTGGTGTCACCTGAGCCAGGTGTCAGTAGGTCTTACATAGTCATGAAATACTGTGGATTATTCAGTGAAACGTAGGCTATGCTGAGTGTAGGATTACAAATTTATAAAATGTTAAATCTAGGTTCCAACAGAATAGTATATAAACTGAAAAGTTATGTACATTGGGTTTTACATTTTGAGGTAAAGATTATGACATTCTAAGGACATCAATTCCTTAGACATTAACCTTTTGTCTTCATGTACTTCCTGACCACTGGGTAGGGTCCCGAGGTAAATGTGAATGCTAATCTCAAGGCCAGGCTGTGCCTTTGTCTCTATGATAATGTGAAGGTCTGGGCAATACTGTCAGGCTGATTAGATTAGCACCTATGCATTTGAAAGGCAGTGTTATGGTGATGAGATCAGAGCTGGGGAACTTCTGGTACCAGGCTGATTCCTGTACTACACTATGCTTTGTTTAGATTGTCTCCACCTCTTTGTATCCCACCCCTTGTAAAGAATAAACTCTCCAGAACTGAGTCATAATATTTCAACTTGGATGACTGCAGCGACGCGTGGCGAGTTCTCAATGAAGAGTAACATCTGCTGGAAAGATATCCCAACGTCTCCTGGTCTCTGATTCAACAAAGGGGAAAGAGTTCACAACATGAGAAAAGTTAGGCACATCAGTCACTTTATCCCAAATAAAAGGTATTTCTGAGTGTTATAATTTAGTTGTAGCATAACAAATATATAAACCGAACAAACCGTGCAAAACTGAAAACTAAAAAGAGGTTTACTAAATCGTGCGCGCCAATTCCTAAACTGATCAATAAAATGAGATGTGTTTTTCTTATTCCCACCCCCAAGAAAACAGCATATTCAGAAAAAGGCTCGCCCATGAGAGGTTGTGCGTGCACCACAATTTCTAAAACTTCTTCAATTTCTAAAACTGACATTGTTACCACTTTTTAATCCCTGGAATGTAAGAGACACAGATTTTCCTTATCATAACATGCATTGTATTGTTTTTAATCACTCTAAACAAAACCCATGACTTTTTAATGCTATTTTACAAATGTAATAATTTTCTTAAGTTTCTATTTTATAAAAATGGTCCAGTGGGCCTATCAGACGTGGCTTATATCAAAAGCAAAGGCCTCTAAATTACGCTTATTTTACTAAAATAAAATCTTATCATGCCGTAATTTTTTATTATTAATTACGACAGAAAGGTCAGACTTTGCTTAGACAAAAGTCTTGTCACATCTTTAAAGGATTCATTCGATCACAGATTAGAGAGTCACCTGTGACAAATACTGTAATTAACACATTCCCAGGTGTGTAGAAGAAGAATTCCAGCACACCCAACCTTTACTTGAAATGCATCCTGACCTGACAACATGCCAAAGATTCAACCACAGACCAAAGTGCTGATCATCAAGAGCATGAAGACCAAATTGTTATGAGGGGGCGCTTATGCTTATGCCCCAGTGCAAGACTTAGAGGGGAGCATTGGGCTGTGAGGTGTTTATTTTGGCCGAAGATGATTGGCTCAAGGTAAGGGCGCTTATACACCGCTCTTATTAACTATTTTCCGTTTCTGAAAGGGGTATGTTTTACTAGGAAGAGAGTTGCGCTTATTAAATGTACTGGAGTATGAGGTTATGGGAATGATTTATGTTTATGCCAGGTTAAAGAGATGTGTTTTAAGTCTGTTTTTAAACTGGGAGACTGTGTCTGAGCCCCGAACATTATCAGGAAGGCTATTCCAAAGCTTAGAAGCTAAATATGTAAATGCTCTGCCGCCTTTTCTGGACTTTGCTATTCTGGGAACTACCAGAGTGTCATGCACACTCGCTCTGCGCGGCACGAGGACCCGGAAGTAAGACGGTCGCGCTTTCAGGAAGCATAAAAGGAAACAAAATGGCACTTCACATCGCTCAGTCATTGAGTTCACCTATGTCTTTGCCGACGCTTCACCGGTCATTACGGGTACTCACCAATTCGGTTTGCTTCCTCGATTGAGTTTGTGTTGTTAGAACGCGGGTTTATTTGTGTAGATCCTTGCTCTTCGTGTAAGAGAGTTCTAAGATTAAACGCGTGGTTATCCTGCCTACTCGCGCTACTTCCGCGTTTGGGTCTACCGTCCACGCAACACGGGTTGCGTTAGGTTTTTGTCTTCTCCCCTCGGTTGCTCGTGACACAGAGTAGTATCCAGAGTTTTGTGATCTTAAGGAGCGCTGGAAATTGTAACATGTCAGAAGACTGGCTTGATACGTAGGAGCTAAACTATTATGGGCCTTGTATATATATATATATATATATAGTACAAGCTACAGGTAGTCCAAAATGCAACCTTACCAGATCAAGAAAATTTGATCATACTGTATAACCCCAATACTATCATCCCTGCACTGGCTATCTGTTAAGTTTAGAATTATATATTATTAATAATTATTGTGATATATGCTATATATATATATATATATATATATATATATATATATCACAATAACTGCTTCAACTAACTATAATAAGCATAAAATGTTAAAAGTTGGCTAAATTCACAAAAGGGACAGGTCACTACATTATGCATGCTCAATTCGCCTTTTTGGTTAAACCAGGGCTACCAAATTATTCTACAGGGAGTTTTCACCACCATATGTTTTTTTCCCACATGACGAGTGACATCTCCTTAAGCAGAAAGTGATTTTCTTTATATTCAAAATTGCTAGCTTGCAATACAAAGCACTCGTAATAATACAAATCAAAGAGAAGGGAGTTATTGTGTAGGATGACAGAAACACTGTTCTCTGTTGGCTTACTGAAATCTTCAAAATTTTTATGTGACTTTAATAAGAAACCTCTCTTGTGACACTTGCTTTTGCCTCCTTTTGAGGATTTCGCAGAAAGGTGACATTGCATTGACGTTAAACAGATTTAACTTCCGCACTGCTACAGCCTGTAGCATAGGGGCCCATGTTTAAGTACAGTTACTAAAGAACAGCCATTACACTTGCTTTACGCGCACACAGACACACACATATATACTCAATGTTATAGTAAACAGTACACGCACGCAAGGATGTTGAATATATGAGTGCAATATTGAGGCAGAGGGTTACCCACAATCCCGCAGCACATGCAAGAGAGAGGGAATAACTGTACTTCACAGGGTGCTCCCTACTGTGTGTGCAGGGAATGTTGTCAAAGGGAACTTCCATCGACAAAATTCCACCATTCAGAACCCCCTGCAATGTCACCAACACAGATGTCACTTCTTCTCTGTATTATCATGGTAACATAAGACCCCTGGAATACCTGTCGCTGCTACTGTGGAAATTTCACATTACAGGCATTAAATATTAAATATTTATTAAAACAAAAAAGGTACAATTATAAAATATGAATTATTGAAATGTCTATAACTTTTTTTATAATTATTATAAAATTATATGATATTATTATATTATATAAAATTATACACTAAGACTAACAGGGAGATCAGGGTAGACACTAAGGCTAACAGGATCCGGGTTAGGGCCTACATTAAGGCCACCAGGAAGTTCAGCACTTAACACTTCAGCAGGTTTACATCAGCTCCCAATCCTTTGTGGCACAGCATAGGTTCCTAGGTTTCTCCTCATCCTGTTCATCGTCGCGCCTCGACTGCCCGCGTTCTTCGCAGTCACCTCGAGCACTGTTAGCTGTGTCTTCAAGGACACGTGCCATATCAGGAGTCTACCCAGCATGGCTCCCTCACCAAACCTCTCACCAGAGTCTCTCTCTGAGGGGTCTCAGCGGGAACTTGCTCCACTCTCTCCCACGTGCTCCATGATGCCACACCGGATAGTAAACCGACTGCCCACAAAGTCCTTGGCCCGGTCTTAATGTCACACCCCCCCTCACCCCCCCAAAAAAAATTGTCCAGGAAACTAATTAGCAAGCTCAGGTGAGTGCAGTCTTCACCTGGCTGAGGTGCCTTTGGGAAACAAAGTCCAAAACATTAAACATTCATTAAACATACATTTAACTTTAGCATTTAAATACTTCTGTGCTTATGATCTGTCACGATACGTCAGTTCACGGCCATGTCTCAAGCCAAGCCATGATCACCCGCCACTCCGTTCCACACTCCAGGCCACTGCTTCCGTTTTGCCACCTCATTCACTGGCTCGAGCACACTTATTTCTCATTCAATTCATCATTCCACCCTCTATTAAACTCTTTTAAAAACTACCACTCCTCGCGAGGTTATTATGTGCCCAATTTTACAGCGTTCCTTTTTGCCTCGACTTTTGGATCTCGACCCACGCTCTGTTTTACGGACCTCGCTCACATCACGTCTCACGATTTGGTTTATTGCTTTCTGGATATCAACCCTTACTCTTGTTTCTTGACCATGATTCTGGATCACAGCCTTCATTTGACTTCACGGTTTTGAACCACGCACACCCATGACCCTGATTATTCCCCGCGGATCAGACCTGTGTTCAGAGCACACCAGCTCATCACTTCCGCATTCTCTCCTCGAGGCTCACACCGTGCCTCTGCATCTCCACACAGTAATTCATAATTCATAAAACAATCAGCACGTTGTATTTCACAGGATAACCGGCGTTATTTCCTATATGCGCTTTTGGATCCACCTCGCCTGCTCGCATTGTGACATGATCTTGTAATTTTCTTGTTCTTAATGTTAATTAGGGTGATTACTGTACATTAGTTTTTCTCTCTGAATTTGGTACGTCTACTTTATTTCAACAGGAAACAAATGACGGGCATGAACAATGGTGTGAAGATGGGATGCATCTGCCTCTGTACCCACAGTCATTAACACTGCCACTGTGTTGGAAGAGGTCATCATTCTCAAAGATCTTCCATACCTCCCCACTGCCTTCATCTACCTTTTTGACTTTCTCTATGCCTTGAACAGAGTTCCCAAAAAATCACAAGTACACATTTGAAGCCATTCAGCACATCTTCATGGAACTTTCCGTGAATTGCTCACAGCGTGTCAGAAACTTAAAAACCAAACTCTTACTCTAAGCTACAAGATTATTAATGGACATTTTAGCAAATAAGTGAATATTCCCTTTTTCGTGGTGTTAATTTTCATGTTGTTCTTAAGCACTGTCAATTATCCCCGTCACTTTACCAGAACATTCCTCTGGTGTAGAGTGTATGTCTTACCAGTCATATAAAAAAATATTTCAGTTTTCTGACCTTTAGTTTTGTGCAGTGTCAAAGGAATCAGGAGTTTTGTGTGTTTGACTCCACAAAGAGAGGTAATGCTGTGTTGGAAAATACTGTTTAATACTAAAGACCAACAGTTGACACAACTATATGTAGTTTTCTTACAGTGGAACCTTGAATTATGAACGTAATTCGTTCCGGAAGCAGGCTCGTATATCAAAGCACTCGTAAACCTAAATGTATTTTCCCATAAGAAATAATGGAAACTAATTATTCATTCCACAGCCCAAAAAAATAAAAACATAAAAATAATTATTATAAAATATAAATTAAAAATAAAACAAATCTGCACTTTACCTTAAAAAAAAAAGTAACAATAAATCCCGACAGATGCTGTCGTATAGTGTGTGTGTGTGTGTGTGTGTGTGTGTGTGTGTGTGTGTGTGTGTGTGTGTGTGTGTGTGTGTGTGTGTGTGTGCAATTAGCCCTTCCCTTCTCCTCGGCTTACACAGTAACCCCCCCACCCGTCTGTATCAGCCTGCAGTGCGTGTGCGTCATTTGACAGAGCAGTGTTTTTGTGTGTCTGTGTGTGAAGGCGACACGGTCTGCATACCTGCTGATGATCAATTAATCAAGAGTTGATTATTACCACCACACGGCTGTAATTTACTTCTTAAATCTTGTGGAAGCAGTAAGGGGGTCCTATTTGGCTTCATTTTTGGAAAATTAATATGTAATTTATGTAAGCAATCATATTTATTCATATGTTTCAAGAATGTTTAAACTTTTTACAAATCCCTTTTTATAAATCTCTTCATAAATCACAGATTGTTTTTTTTTCCAAAGTACTGCATTGCATAGGTCATTACAACTTGAACTCAATTAACACACAGTGCATACACTAAGCAGCAAAATTATTCACACACTAATTTGAGCCTCAGGACAGTTACTGTGTGAATAATTGGATTTAGACAATATGGCACAACCTGTTGTGCCATTAGCACAAACCTTTAGACATGATGTTCCAACAGGCTCCAGAGTGTTGGTGTTTGGTGGGTGGGTGGCTGAGTGAGTATGTTTGTGTGTTTTTGTTTTGTTATTAATCCAGGACTCTGACATTTTTCTTATTCTGCATGAAATTAATGTCCCTCATGCAGATATGGAGCAAGCAATCACAAATGTCAGCACCAGCTCAAGGTTACTGCAGTAACAGCTTAACTAAAGCCAAGTGGAAACTAAATGGCCTACCGTATGAATCTAGAATCAATCTGCTGCTCAATGTTCACAGTAGCATAGTGGTGTCCATATTATACAGACTCAGTTCACATATTACATATGCATCATAGCATTTTCCTGAGCCTCTGAATGGTCATAGAATGTTTTTTTTTTTATGTCATAATATGTATTCTATTCACATCAATAACCAGCTCTAAAACCTGCTATACTATAACCTATATTGCATACTATACTATTAACTATTAAGTGATAAAGTTTTTTTCTTCTTTTTTTTATTTTTATAAATGTATAAATATACAGGTTTACAATTATTAAAATACACTTTCTTCTTGCTTATCTTGCAATCTCTTATCCTTTTACCTCCAGGTACTTGAACAAGGTCCTTATTCCTCAGAAAACTATTTTGCATGCTATCTGCACAACACTTGGCAGCAGCCTTTTTCCATTTTGAGTGAGAAGTTATGAAAGCCCATTATCCTCTCCTGCTGTCCTTATGCTGCAGGTCTTTCACCTGGGGCATGTGCTATGCTAAACCCAGTTACAAATGTTGCATGTGAGTCCTAACAAATACCTCTGGCTGCAAAAGACATGATGAATTATGAAGCAGTTCTCTGACGACTCTGCCATCATCTGCCTGATCACGGAGGATGACGACACGGCTTACAAACGACGTACTTCAGAACTTTGTAGACTATTGCCAACGGAACTGCCTCCAGATAAATGCGAGGAAGTGTAGGAGATTTTTTTATCTTCCACTCTTGATACCTGGAACACTTTAGCGCTGTAATTAAAGTTAACAAAAGCAAAAGCTGTAATTCAAGTTAAAATAGTATCAAAAAACAAGACTCAGCAGTCAGTTGAAAGTGAGCCCACCCAATGCCAGCTCAAGAACAGGATAAGAAGCCAACTGTTTCAAGAACAGGCAAAGAGCAGACTGAAGAGCAACACAATGCATACACTTTTTATACTGTTGGTTGAGGGATAGACTGAACTTTCTCCTCCCAATGTTTCTCCCTTTTTTTCTTATTTCCGGTGAACAACTTTGGTCACTGTTCCAATTACTTAGTTTCGATTTTTTCATACTTCCTTTCACCAAAATTGGTCCATCTGGTCTTTTTTTTTATTCCGTCCATCAAGGTCGCACAATATCACTTATCTTACTCCGAAAATTTTCCCCATTATAATCTAACTCTTCTGCCATTCTGTATTACATTATTGTTCCTGTCACTAAATCGCATATGCAATTTCTGTCAATTTCACATTATAATCCTTTTTTCCTTATTTTATATTTCTATCATCTTTTAACCGTCTTTGTTGATTTTATAAAAAAAAATTGTTGGGAGGTACTTAATGTTTTCATACTGTAGGGATGAGCAGGCCCCCAAAGAGATCAAACAATCGGTCACGTTCCAGAACCCTCTCCCAGCCTCCATGGCACCATCTCGCTAATCTTATCTACCCCTTTCGACAAGGCAGCATCTCTAACATGAAGAAGCGGTAAACTTGACCATAAAGTCCAGACGGCCTCGAACTCCAATCGTGTAAATTGGCAATCTGATAAACAAAGTAGGCAGTTTTACACCTCTGAGTGGGGGAAAAACCCTCCCTAACTCAGGCCACTGGCCATCTCATTGACCCCAGGACACAGAATGTTCTGTTTCTCCACATGCCTTTCAATGAACAAAGAGGCATATGGCAGAGACACTATTTAAACCAGGGGTGTCAAACTCAGTTCCTGGAGGGCCGCAGCCCCACAGAGTTTTGTTCCAACCATAATTAAAAACACCTGATCCAACTAAACAAGTCATTAAGGCTTATTTGAAAACTACATGGTATGTATATTGGAGCAGGGTTGGAACAAAACTCTGTG
>JAAGKR010011418.1:0-19472 GCA_011419295.1 Clarias macrocephalus
TGCCACTTTGCAGGAATTTCGGTTCACAATTCTTATTACAAATAACCTTTGATATGACTCTAATGAAGATGCGTCTGTCCTCTGAAACGGCACACATAGCCGTAATATGTTTTTGCTTGCGCCATATAGGTTAAAATGCATCATAAGATTGTGCAACCACTTTTTTTAGTTTCAAATGCGATTTTAGTGACAAATATGCCTGGAATTTTGCTCTGGGGAATGGCACGCAGTTAGGTCACTGTTATTGAGGTCCAGAAGAAGAAAGAAAGCCAGACATCTCGCTTTAGTTGTTTTATAAGTGGTATGAAATCCCTGGGTTACTGGTAATGACTGATGGTGTCAGCACCCCACATAGACATGTGCAGAAGCAATGAGCTGCGTGAATTTTGAGCTGCCGTTTCTTATTCCATTAAAATATGTAAATGTATTTTTCCTTACATTTTAAATTATATATGTCTGATTTTATTCTAGTATGATGCTTGCACTGAATTTCCCAAAATACTGGGTAAACATAAGTGATTCTGTGATGATGGGAGTCGTTCATGATTTTTTTTTTTTTATCATAGGTTAAATTTTATGTCAAATGTCCTTTACTATTTGGTAACAACCTTTATGATAACTGCAGTAGTTGCAATATGGTCTCCATGTTCTCATACATGTTACATGCATTGTGCATAACTCTAGTGTGTTGCCTTATTGAACAGACTTTGGATTTCAATTTGGAAGAGCGGCTGAGCCTGGTTGACCTCACACTAGCCCTGGACAATGAGCTGCTGGTCAGCGGCAATGGCATCCACCAGGCTGCACTCATTTCCTATAAGGATGAGATCCAATTCCTTCAGTAGGTTTCTGATACCCAAATTTATCTTGTATCAACTGTTAATGAAATTACTTGAAACGCACAGTATATGCCACAAGTATGTGGACACCTATGTTGGGTATAGAAAAGAATCAGTCCCTTTTCAAATAATCACACTTTGTTGCTTTGTTGCAGTCTGAAATAGAGAAAGACAGTTTTTGTTTTATGCAGCTGTATTTACATAGTGTAACTTTTACCATTCAAGTGGAAGATATAACACCAATATATCAGGGGGGAAAAAACAGAATCGCTGATTTGGAAAAGGATCACCCCTCCTAAAAATGGCTTGTACGCGCAATCAGGTGAAGCTACTTCACTTTCTCAGGTCCTGACCCTAAACCCACTTAACACATCAGGATGAACTACAACACTGACTGTGCACCGGCTCACCTCATCTGACATCATTGTCCAACATTACTAATGATCTTGTGGTTGAAAAGGCATATCCCCACAACCCAAATCATAAATTTAATGAAAAGCTTCCTCAGAATAGTGAAGATTATTATAACAGAAAAAGGGGCACCAAATCTGAAATTGCATATTCATTAATCACATAGTATGTACGATTGGTCAAATCTCTATGTACTTTTGGCCAAGTAGTGCAATACAGTTTATAATTTCTCTTCATGTAGGTGTGATATGCTGATATTTGGAAGACTGTCTTCTATATCCTTCTCTTAGAAAAACATAAAGATGGTGAAAATTACAGTTTCCTTGTTAAAAGCTTTTGTTGTCCTAAGAATTCAGTGGTCTGCTGATTGCTGACTGATGTTTTTCTTTAATCTAAATAATTATTTAGAGCACTGGCAAATCAGGCCTGTCAGGAGAGGGACAAGGCCAAGGAACAATTGGAACTGGTTGATCGTCGTAACCTACATCTGGTCAGAGAGATTGATGACCGACATGCCACCATGGAGTCACTTAATGAGTCTAGGATCAAGTAAGTTTTTTCTGTACATGTAAAATATAAAACTTGCTTAAAATCAGGTTACTAAAGTAAGAAGTTTTTTTTTCTTGGTTAAGGGATCTGGAGCAGGAGTTTCGGGAAAAGCTAAGTGCACTGAGAAGTGAGACGGAGCAAGAGAATGAGGTGCTGCTTCAGCAGGTGGAGAAGGAGAGAGACAAGTTAAGGGAGGAAGTAGAACTCCTCAAAGGCCAAGAAGCCAATTTGCAAGAAGAAGCCTCTACTGCCATTAAGGTGACCAAAGATTATTTATAATATAATTTAATCTGTAAACCACTGGTTTAAACCATTCTTACAAATGGGCAAATAAATAAAAAATAAAATAAAAAAAAATATCCAAAGTATCCAATCGGTATTAGACCCTATTCCATGACACACACACACACACACACACACACACACACACACCACCCATGCTCTCTTTGCATACTGTTCTGGCTTCCTTCATTTAGACGCTGTTCACTCATGGTGAGTGGTGTACATTTCTGTGTGGTGTGGTGTCAGGTTAGGTATTTGGCAATCTGTCTTTATAGGAGAACAGTCGTCTAGAAGAGGAGAACTGTGCTCTGAAAGGGAAGCTGTCTGAAGCCGAAAGCACCATCGCTAAACTAAAGAAGGATCTAGACCATGTGCTACAGGACAAGGTCAGCAATTTTGCCTCTTGTTTCCATCAGATCTTCCCCACCTCAATTCAGCCTCATTGTTTTTCAATACATGAACAACTGTTTTGGCTGATAATGCAATTGTACTTGCTATGATTTGACAGTATAGCGGTTTAGATCCGAACAGTGCAGGACTGATAAGTCGAGAGGAGCATCTCTCAGGGATCATAAAGGAGTATGAACTGCAGTGCCGGGTAAGGATGTTTTTGCATAGCTTTTCTATGCTAATGTATGTCTTTTTGATTAGAAGCATTGTCTTTGGCAACTTGAATCGTGAAAAAATTCATAGTAAATGAGTCTTATACACTTAAAATGTTAAACTGCAATGAATAAGATAATTGTGTGCACTTGCAAAAATAAAATGCAGTGTTTTTTACATATAAATTTTCTATAAATTCCATTTGATGCTGCTGTAATGTTAAAACCAAGTGTATTCCTATTTAGTTTCTAGTTTTAGTTGGTTTCATTATATATTCTGCCACTGACTAAGACAGTTTCTGTGCAACAGGAGCTGCAGGACAGGAATGACGAGTTGAGCTCTGAGCTGGAAGTACTGAAAAATCAAGGTTCAGGAAGGAAAACCAGAAAATCAAGAGACCGACTTTCCCCTTACACCTGGTCAACAAGCCGCAGAGCACCAACCACTGAGTCTGATTCTGGTAAATTCAATTTGAAAAGTTTTTTTTTTTTTTAAGTAAGATATTTTGAAAACTTCTAGAATTTTTTTTTCACAGCATTACATTGAAAGCAGATTTTATTGCTAATCTGTTTGCCTTTTAGATGACCCAGAAATAAAAAGAATCTCTTCTCCCAAAATCAAGAAATGCACTAACAAGAATGGTAAGATATTATGGAACTGACTTTAAGTTTATCAAAAGAAAGTGGAATTGTTGAGCACAATGGAATTTCTATTGACAGCTTTGGGGTCATTGGAAAGTCTAGCCCCTACTGTGAGCATTGAGACTGAGCTAGCAATGGAGCAACTCAAAGAAAAATATGAACAAGAGATGCAAGATCTGAAGATCCAGTTGGAAACCAAGGTAAAGATAAAAAAAAAAAAAATTATCCGTTAACATTTCTGGTTTTATAAAAGTGATAATTGCATGCAGATTCATGAGGAACGCATTCGTCCGCATAAACGTTTTCCACATGGAGCAATACTAATAATGATGCTTTGCAGGTAAACTTCTATGAACGCACCATAGAACTGATGAAGCAGAACATGGAGGTTGAGCGTAAGGAAATTGCTCAGGGCTTCAAAATGGAAATTAGTGAACTGGAGGAGCAGAAGGCTTTGGCGGAGAAGAGACATGAGCAGCTACGTCAGAATGTGGAGCGGTTAGAAGGGGAACTGAAGATTAGGAGTGAGGCCGTGGCTTGGGGACCTGAACAGGAGCGACGAGTTCAGCGGGAGCAGGCAGAACTCGAGCAGAACTATGCCCGTGAGATTGGTAACATTGTGCATCGCCTGACCTCAGAGAAGGACCAGCTGGAGGCAGAGCTTAAGCTGAAAATGGATCAGGAAGTACTACTTGTTAGGTGGGTTTGCTCTGATGTTCTGTGGTCCCCACTGTGCAGGGGAATCTATTAAGCATAAAACTTGAATTCAATTTCATTTGATAAAATTACAACTAGAGCAAGTTTCAAGGTATTACAGCAAAAGAGATAATATAATAAAACATCTTCTTACCTTTTTTCAGTAAATAGACATTTCTTCACGATGCTACTCAACAGTAGAGTTTAAATGAGGATCTGATTAACAGTTTTAATCTACACTACAGAGTGTGTGTATTCCAGTAGCCCATAAACTGAATGGATTACTGAAGAAGACTGATCTAGAACTATTTTCTAGCCTGCTGAATTACTTAGTATCACACACCGTCAGCATCTTAACTAAACAGTAACCATGAAAAATTGGTTCAGCTACAGTAGCAGAGGTGACATTCTTTTTCCTATACAAATTCCTATCTTTGTTGCTGGGTATCTACACTGTCTGACCACGAAAAGACACAAATATCAAAATTTCACAAAGGTCAAATTATTGGCCTTCACTTCAAAATGTGTTCCAAAACTGTCCTTGATACAGTGGTACATCTGCATGCAAATTTAATTTGTTCCGGAGGCGCAGGTTTTTAAGGTGAAATTTCGTATTGCGAAAGTTATTTTCCTGTAGGAAATAATGTAAATGCAGATAATCTGTTCCAGACGCGCAGAAATATTACCAATATTACCCATTTCCAACACTATAATCATATTTATGCATGTAAAATCAAAAAAAAAATTGACAATACATGTATATGAACTAAAAATAAATAGACATTAAACATAATTTAACCTTAATTTATGATTCCTCTTGGCACCGGCTGCTTTAAAATTAAACTTAAAGGTTCTCTCTTTTCTTCTTCCTACCATGTTGAATAACATTCTTAGGAACCATGGTGCTATGTCTTCACAAAATCTTGCAAAAGAAAAAAAAAAAAAAAACACCACGTAAAAATAATGTAAACTCTCTTCGCTTGGCTTTCCACTGACGCAAACAAGTTTTGAACAGCTCCCGGGGACGTTTTGGTCCCGGCTCTTGTTTTGGTTGCTCGTATGCTGAGGCACAGTTCTTGCAAAATTTCAGTTCTTCAGGCAAATTTCTTAAAGCGGGGCATTCGTATGCCCGCAGGTTTTTTTTTTTTTTTGCTTAATTTTTGATAAATAATGGCACGGTGAAAATATGTTGTTTGTCTGAGGTTGTATTTGCCTAATACTATCACACTGTGATATGACATAGCCAGTACTACAATACTGGCTCTGATCAAATGAGTTTGTTATGGTTTTGCACAAAAAAAAAAGTATAATTAAGAAGGGGTACACCTTATACATACGAGTGCATGTTTAATAGTGAAAGTCAAGGCATTTCAACACGCAGAAATTAACATTTACTTTTGTCATATACTGTGTATTTGACAAAATTAAATGTTCATTTCTCAGCCGTCCCTGGTGGTTCCTAAAAAAACTCAGCATTATTTTACCGTTTAATTTAAACAATTTAAATGATATTTTATTTAAAAATATTTTATTTAAAAAATTCCTATAGTTGTATGTAATTCACCTACATTATGCATGCTTCTCCTCACTTTAGCCATTTAAATTATATTCAAGTTTATATGTTTCCTTACTGATATCAATGAAAAAAGTTAGCCCCTTCCTCTGTACCAGGGAGGAGCTGGAGCAACAGTTATCACAAATCAAGGCTCAGTACAGCGAGACTCAGCACAGTTTGCTGCATCAGCTGCATGGTGAGCAAGTTCGGCTGCAGGAACAGACCGAGCAACGCTGCAGGGAAATGGGCGCGTGGGAGGCTAGAGTGAAGGAGCTCGAGCAGGAGGTGCGCAAGGAGCGTCTTCACAGTGCTGAGCGCTTGGGGGAGGAACAGGTTCAGATCTGCAGCAGTGCTGCTCAGGAAAGGAAGAAACTTGAGGAAAAGCACCAGGAAGAGGTTCGGCAGCTGAGGGAGTGTATTTGCAAGATGCAAGATCAGGCTGAGCTACAGTGTAAAGCAGAGGAGGAATCGCTCATCCTACAGAGGGAGATGGAGGAGAAGCTGGAGGAGATGTGTGTTCAACTGGAAGACAACACAATGTCAATGAAAGCCCAGGATGCCCTTATCCAGAGTCTGACCTCAGAGCTGCATGCCAAAGAAAGAGAGATAGACATCAAGAAGGAGAAGGAACAAAAGCTTCTCGGTAAGGTGTCTCAACTAGAGCGCAAACTTAATTTTGAACGAGAAAGGAAGCTTTCTCAACAAAAGATGGAGAAAAACAAAGAGGAAGTGCTTCTTGGCAAGGTGTCTCAGCTTGAACAGAGACTTGTGGAGGACAAAAAGAGAGAAGAAGAGCTTCTTGATAAACTGTGTCAGTTTACGGAGGAATGGGATGGCATGAAAATTGGATTTGAGCGAGTGCAAATAGAAAAGGAAAGAATTCAAGGAAACTGCAATCATTTAACATCTGTACTTGTCCAGCAAAAAACACAGCTTGAAGAGCAAGAAAAGGAACTTGATCAGCTCAGGGAGAACTTGGAAAAAACTCATGAGGCATTGAAAAGCAGAGATGAAGATTTGACAAGACAGGCTTCTGAGCTAAAATCTGTGGAGATGGACAGAGACGGGCTTGTGGAGGAGCTGAGGCGTCAAGACCATGTTGTGGAGGACCTTCAGGCAAAGTTTAAAAATCTCTCTGCGGACTGCGATCAGCTGAATGATCTTGTACGAAACCTACAGAATGCTCTAAGCCAGGAGCAAGGCATGGTTTCTCAGCTCCAAACTCAACTGAACTTGGAACATGAAGAGAAGAGCCACCTTCTGCAAGAGAATTCCAGTTATAGAAATCTCTCAAACCAACTCTCGTCACAGATTGTGGAAATGGAATCTGAAACAACTAAGCTTACAGAAGATCTCGAGGAATTGAAAGTAGAATTACATCTCAAGGATGAACAATTAGTTGAACTTAGTACTCTGCTAGATACCAAATCCAAAGAGGGAGACCTGCTCTGGAACGAGGTGCACCAGAAGACGGGGATGTGTGAAAATGTCAACCGTCTTTCTGATGAGGTACAACATTTGACCCAGCGTTTGGAGGACAAGGAAAAAGAGCTGTGCTCCCTCAGAGAAGAAACCGACAATACCACTAATCAGCTGCAGCAGTCCTTGATGGACACCCAGGAAGAAGTTCGGCAGGTGGAGGAAGCATTTGATTGGGAGAAGAACCAGATGAAAGGGCAGTTATTAGAGATGGAGAGACTCGTCATTGCTCTGGAAACAGTGATGGACCCATCAAGTCCACACAGGTTTGTCATTACCGGCCCGGTAGATGACCATGAGACAAAGAACAGATTAATCTATGCTGTGTTGATTTATTTTTTTGCTTCTACAACATGGATGCAAAGGATCCAGTGTAGTTGCAAGAGCACTTCTTACCCTGGATTGTGTCCTGGAACGAAATTCCATTTAACCCTTCACATTTGCATTAATCTGTCATAAATCTGTAACCTGAGATCTCTCACTTCACTTGCATTTTACTAACTGCTGCGTTATTGCTGAATTGCTGCATGGTTTAATTTTATGTGAATGCTAAATAACACATTTTAGTGCCAAAATATGAAGTGTTGCATCCTCTCACAACTAATTTTTTCATGATTGCTTAATCTCCTTTTTTTTCTTCTAATTCTTCAGATTAAAATCATATAGTATGAGAAATTAATAATAAATGTGTGAATTTTTCTTTCTATTTCTAGGGCCAAACTCGATCAGGTTAATTCTGAAAACAGTGCACTGAAAGATAGATTGACTGTTTTACATCAGGATGTAATGAGATTGGAGGAGGAAGTCAGCAAAAAGAGGTACGATCTTGCTTTTTAGGTCTATCTAAAAGTTATTACGTTAATGTTATGGCTGATTTACTGTAACGCCAGTCATATAGAGACAAAAGTATCAACAGACAACCTAGTTTTAGGTTCCCCTGGTACCTCTGAAGGTGTGCCGTGGTGTCAGGCACCGGGATATTAGAAGCAGAGCCTTTGCGTGCTCTGGGTTGCAGGGTGGGGTCTATATGATCATCTGGTGCTCAATCCGATTGGAATCTGAGAAAAATTGGACCATGTGCATGGTCGGCTGTAAGGCACTTGGTGTCTCGTTACCTTTCTTTCATTGCCAGCATTGACTTCTTTGGCAGGCTTGCCTTTGGTCCAAACAGGCATAGATGAATCTTGGCTGCCTGTAACTCTCTATCAGTTATATACTGTACCAGTAAACTGGCCAATCAGTGTTCAATTCACTTGATGGTGTTATTACCACCATTACTATTACATATTTTACATATTCCTTCCCAATCACTTTTAACTTCTATTAAATAGTGTGTTTATACCCAAACTAGTGTGGTGTAACACATAATAAATATATTACAGAAACAAAATTTTTCCTTTCAATGAGAACTCGAACATGGATACAAAGCAGAATGTTAAGATTATCTGCTCATCCATTCTATTTAGCACAGGTATTGTAAAATACTTAATATAGTATAAATATATACATTTCCTTGACTTTTTCCCTCACTTTGCATTGCATTTTCAGCTATTGTGGATGTCTGCTCTTTTATTTGAATGGAAATTTTCTTTCGGATTATGTCCTTTTGATGGCATTAGCAGATCGATTAATCCAACTGCATATTTATTATTATTATTTTAATACTGAACTATCCTTTCAGAAAGAAACTTGAGGAAATGGGAAGAGAATATTTAAAAATCCAGGAAGAAAAGGAGAGGTTCCACAAAGAGGCAAGACAATTTCCTTAATTCCATTACTTATGAACAAATTTGTATAAAATCCCTGACCATCATTAAGCTGCGCTCTCTTTTAAAAACAGAACTCCAAGCTTCGAGAAGAGGTGTTGGAATTAAGTGCACGAAACTTGCAGCTTAGCAATGAGAACGCAGAGTTAAATTCTCGCCTCCAGTCTGACCAAGGCACAGTACAGGTGTTGACTGAGCGGCTTTCCCAGGGGTGTCGAGAACAAGACGAGTTGACAAACTTCATCAAACGGCTCCAAGAGACAAATAGCAGTCTAGAGAAAGAGAAGCTACAGCTGCAAGCTAGCAAGGAAGATGAAAAGAACCTCCTGGAGAGGCAGCTGAAGGAAACCAAAGACAAGGTATTTTGTAGTGCCTGAAAAAAACTGCCAAAATACAGTATTGGTGCAGATTTTTGTTTATTTTTGTGTTCTACATGTATCACAGAAAATGTGTGCGGTAAAGAAGCTACTTCTGAAGTTTATACAACAATGAAGTGATTTCCTTAATAAGTTCAATTTGCTAACGTTTTGAAGAGATGATTTTATATGTACCATAATAATTGCCATTTTTCAGTGTTATACTGTCTTGCTTCAAACAATAATAATTTATAATGCAAAGGACTCCATATTCATATTAAAATTGGGTGTAAGCTTCTAGAAGCATATGACCTGTAAAATTGTTACTTAAATAGTTTTTTTTGGTAAAAGCTTAAAAAGCAAAATATCTCTCTAATTTGTAATCATGTCAAATGATGCGATCATGTTGCAATATCGTAATAATTTTTGCCTTTTAGAATAATACACCTTTTCAGGTTTGTCTTTTTCATGTGAAATCTAAATTGGTTTTATCTCAATGACAAGATAATTTGAATAAAAAATTACAGACACTACATGAAAGGGCATGAAACTGTAGCTAGAAAATGTTTCCTTTTATCTGATAATGTGTATGCATATTTACATGGATCGGGAGATAAGAAGCATCAGGTATTATGAAAAATGGTGTTAGTTTAAACAGTGAATTCAGATAGGTGAGACACTTTAGCACCAATACCATGTTTTGGCTGGTAATTCTGTTTTTTGCCATGTTCAAATAGAAAAAAAAAACTTGAAGCAATCAATATTTTCAGATACAAATGCACAAATAAATTATTGCACAAACTGTAAATATAATATTTTCCCATTTTTATACCTTTTAGATAGGGAGGTACTTTCAGATACAAATGCACAAACAAATTATTGCACAAACTGTAAATATAATATTTTCCCATTTTTATACCTTTTACGTGATAGCTTGAACACTTAACCGAGGTTGAGTCTGCCCTGACAAGCCTAACCCTGAAAAAACAATCGCTTCAGCAGGACAAGGAGAGCTTGTTAAAAGATGCAGATGAAAGGAACAAAAAGGTGGGAAAACTTTTCTATAATTACTTTTTTTGCATTTGAAATAATACATGATTTTGTACTAGAACAACTATATTTCCTGTATCAGATTGAAAAACTTCAAGAGAGTGTTAACTCACTTGAGTGCCAGTCATCACAGCTTTATTCTCAGATTTATTCAATGTGCAAGGAAAAGGAGGATCACATGAAGGAGATGTCCACACAACACATGCTGTTGAAGGAATCACAAAACAAGGTTGGGACTGCAGGGGAAGCTTAAAAATAAAGCTAGTATTTGCAAAGGCATTACTGTGCTTTTCATGAAATTCTACTGCTTTTATTGAACAGGTTCAGGAGCTTGAAACCAGAATGCACCAATTGGTTAAGGAGAACGAACACATGCAGCTTGTTCACAGGATGCAGGAAGAGACAGCAGCCAGTGCTCTTCAGGAAAAACTGAGGAGTGTGCAAGCGCAGTGTCGGGAGCTTCTTGACAAGGTTGGTCAACTTGGAAATATGAATTCAGATGAACTCGCACAAATTGATCCAAGACAATGGTCTGGGATATTTTAAAAACATAAATGATAAATGCAGTGTGTGTTGGGTTCTTTAACCTGTGGATTAATTGAATGTACACACGATGATGTACATGCACGTAATATGACTTTGTTTTATTTACTTATAGTTGAAAGAGTCTGAGTCTAAGCTGCACGCTCAGGAGTTAGAACTCCAGAGGTTAAAGCATGAAAGTCTCACCTTAAAAACCAAACAGGCTGATGCGGAGATCACCAAGCGGGAGGCAGAAGAGCAGGTAAGAAAGTGTATGATTTTCTGCATTTTAGTAACCTGTTAGTACATTCTGTTCAATGTTTTTACGAGACATCATCTTTAAAGGACAAAAATGGATTAAGGTAGAGATTTTAAAAAAATATATTGTAAGACTATATCATTCCACTACAATCAGGTCATCAGATGACTTCATTTTACTGAGTCATAACGTTGCTGAGTCTAGACCTGACCAGCTGAAGCGATGTCATGAGGCATTAAAATGAAGTTAGCTGATGACTTAAATGTAGAGAAATGGCACAGTTGGACAGTGGGCACTATGCATGATGGGTGCATCACTTCCCTTCTTATCCTGACAAGCTGTAAAATCCAATCTTTATTCTCCCTAGCAATTTGAAGCTTTCTTCCCTGATTAGTCTAACTTTTTTTTTTTTGATAGCCTACAATTTTTAAATGCCGGTGGCTACTTTTTTAATATTAAATCTTTGTTGTGACCGTTCTTACATAAAACACTTTTAAAATAAAACCTTCCATAGGCTTTGAGGGCAAACACTGCTCTATCCCTGAGCAAGGCACAGCATGTCCGTGAGGTGCAGCAGTTACAGGAACAGATCGGCCTCAATACCCAGGAACGACTTTCTAACCTACATAATCAACTGGCTGAACAGCAGAGTAAAACACAGCAGCTGGAGATGCAGCTCCACTCCCAGGCTCAGCAGGCCAAGACTCAGCTGAGCCTTCAACAGGTATATCCAACACACACACACACACACACACTGTGTGAAAGGGAGAGAGACCCATTTACTGTAAATGCTTACTGTATTGTAACATCATAGATTATTACAGTAACTATAATATAATGTGTCCCCTTCTAAATTACATAATTTTATACAGTACAGACCAAAAGTTTGGACACCTTCTCATTCAAACAAGTCTCTTCTGCTTGTTGCCTGTCCTTAGCAGGGGTTTCCTAGCAGATATTCTACCATGAAGGCCTGATTCACACAGTCTTCTCTTAACAGTTGTTCTAGAGACGTGTCTGCTGCTAGAACTCTGTGTGGCATTGACCTGCTCTCTGATCTGAGCTGCTGTTAACCTGCGATTTCTGAGGCTGGTGACTCGGATGAACTTATCCTCCGCAGCAGAGGTGACTCTTGGTCTTCCTTTCCTGGGGCGGTCCGCATGTGAGCCAGTTTCTTTGTAGCGCTTGATGGTTTTTTTTGCACTTGGACACTTTCAAAAGTTTTCCCAATTTTTCGGACTGACTGACCTTCATTTCTTAAAGTAATGATGGCCACTCGTTTTTCATTACTTAGCTGCTTTGTTTTTGCCATAATACAAATTCAACCTCTTTAAATGAGAAGGTGTGTCCAAACTTTTGGTCTGTACTGTATTACGAGAGAATTGCTTTTTAAACTGGTTATTGAATTTCAGAAGTTGGAATGATCTTGTTGGGCAACTCAGGAGAATAATGTGTGTGCTACAGTAGTAAAGGTTATCCTGAAATAAATAAACATGAACACAGATTTATGAAAGCACATAGATTTAGTCATATACAGGGATTGGACAATGAAACTGAAACGCCTGGTTTTAGACCACAATAATTCATTAGTATGGTGTAGGCCCTTCTTCTGTGGCCAATACAGCATCAATTCTTGGGAATGACCGATACATTTAGGGAAGTCCTGCACAGTGGCCAGAGGGATTTTGATCCATTCTTCTTGTAGATGCTGGAGGAAAACGTTCCTGAAAAACACCCCAAAGTGGCTAAATAATATTTAGATCTGGTGACTGTGCAGGCCAACTTCACTTTGATGAACATGAAACCACTCTTGCTGTGTGTATTGGTGCATTATCATCCTCATACACGGAACCGCCTTCAGGATACAATGTTTGAACTATTGGGTGCACATGGTCCTCCAGAATAGTTCGGTAGTTCTTGGTAGTGACGTGCCCATCTAGCACAAGTATTGGTCCTAGGGAATGTCATGATATTGCAGCCCAAACCATCACTGATCCACCCCCATGCTTCACTCAACAGTCTGGGTGGTACGCTTCTTTGGGGCTTCTCCACACTGTAACTCTCCCCAATGTGGGAAAGACAGTGAAGGTGGACTCATCAGAGAACAATACATGTTTCACATTGTCCACAGTCCAAGATTTTCGCTGCTGGCATCATTGAAACCGACGTTTGGCATTGGCACGAGTGACCAAAGGTTTGGCTATAGCAGCCCGGCCATGTACATTGCCCCTGTGGAGCTCCCGACGAACAGGTTGGTGAGAACAGGAGAGTTGAGGTGCACATTTAATTGTACAGTAAGTTGGGCAGCTGTGGCTTTGTTTTTTGGATACAATCCGGGTTAGCACAGGGACATCCCTTTCAGACAGCTTCCTCTTGCGTTCAGTTACTCCTGTTGGATGTAGTTCATTCTTCTTGATGGTATGCTGACATTACCCTGGATACCGTGGCTCTTGATACACCACAAAGACTTGCTGTCTTGGTCACAGATACGCCAGCGAGACGCGCACCAACAATTTGTCCTCTTTTGACCTCTGTCACCCAAAATGTTGTATGCATTGCAATATTTTAAGCAAAACTGTGCTATTACTCTAAACCTTCACGCTCTGCACATTCCACCAGTAAGAGAACTCAATGAAGATTGGCCACCAGGCTCAAACAATTTAGCCATGAAACCTCCAACACTACATGGACCGTGGACAATGAAACAAACACTGGACAATTTAATCACTGTTTAGAAATAAATTGTTACTAAAATGTTTCCCTAGGTCAGGGGTCGGCAACCAGCAGCTCCAGAGCCGCATGTAGCTCTTTCATCCCTCTGCTACAGCTCCCTGTGGCTTTGGAAAATAAGTATTGAGTATATATTTAAATGTATTTTATTTTAGTTCGTTAGTTTTTTTAATGTAATTCTAAGTTTGAAGATTATGATTTTGTAACATCATTAAAATAAAACGTAAACTTTTTTTGTCGCTTAAAATATGCATCACAACCGCTGATGGGTGAGACCCACTGGCACACGATTTGAGCTTTGAGTCCCGGTTTTATTCAGATTGACAGCTGACTGCACGCTCCAGTACACGCAATAAAAGTATAACTGCACATAGCAGCAGATGGCTTTTTTTGTTCGCTGCAGGTGGATAGTTTTCTCTGTATTCATTGATTTCACAAATGCAACACATTTTGTATTTTTTTTATAGATAGATATAGATAGATATAGATGTATGTATGTAGATGGATAGATGGATATAGCATAAAGGTACAAAAACAATTTAAAGGGTTTTGTGGCTTCCGGTGTTTTCTGTGGGAAACGGGTACATATGGCTCTTTCAGTGTTTAAGGTTGCCGACTCCTGGTCTAGGTTCTGCCTAGAAAGAACTTGGTCATCATGAGACTACAAACAATTGCAGGTGTCACATCAGATTTTTTGTATATTAAATATTTCTATATATAGGAGCAGTATGAGAAAGTGATGGAGAACATGCAAGACAGGATGGATGATGTGGAAACCAAACTAAAGGCGGTACGTCTAATGCTGCAAGAGAAGGTTACCCAGCTGAAGGAGCAGGTGAGTCCATGATGTTAACACCAAGGTTACTGTGACATTCTTACATTATGGTGGTAAAAATCTGACTCTGAATCTGAATGTTTCTCCTTATTAGATGTCAAAGAACGTTAAGTCAGATCTGCTTCTAAAAGACCTCTACGTAGAGAACGCTGAGCTCATGAAGGCTCTGCAGATAACTGAGCAGCGGCAGAAAAGTGCAGAGAAAAAGTCCTTTCTTTTGGAGGAGAAAGTCACCGCTCTCAACAGAGTCCTGCGCAAAATTGCTCCTGCCTCTCTTTCCATTTAGGATAGGCTCGTTGGTCACAAATATCCTTAATGCTGAAATGTGAAAAGCTAGCCAAGTTTTTTTGTTTCTGGCTGAAGTGTGACAGAAGCATTGTTGATTTAAAGCTCCAGTTTTGCAATAAATGGTGTTCTACCAGTTTATATCAACATGTAATGTGACAATTTTGAAAAAGGCCATGGACATTTTATGTCTCTTCTGAGACAATCGTGTCGAGTAAAATATTAACCGGGATATTGTATAGGGGCATTTTGCAAATGGAAAATTCATTTGTTTATTCATTGGTAAACACTATGGACTATATCCATTATAATGTTTGTAAGGTATTCGACTAGACGCATCAACGCACAGTATTCTTCACATGTACATTTTTGATACGCAGGCTGTCCTTAAACTTGCACAATCATGATGCACTACTGTACAGTCCAATGTGATACTCATAAATTGTGTTGACAGTCATGTGATTTTATTTGATTCTTCTATAGTATAATTGTATTGTCTTTACTGCATTAAGTTAAAGAAAAAAATGTATTCACTGTTTACACTTGGACAGTAAAACTTCACACAGAAAAACCACACCTGGACACTGATTAGTGAAACTGCTTTCAACTGATGAATTATATACAATTAACTGAAATATGTTCATTTATAGTAAGTAAACTATCAAAAACCTAGGACATCAAATGTTAGGAAATTACATGCTCCAGCACTCCCTGGCGAATCAGCTGCTCACACTTCCAGCGGGGCAGAAAATGCTTTGACAACAAAAGAGTTGAGTGTAAATGCAATGGGCAGCATGTAATCTGGCCTTAAAGTATAATTCATAAACTTTAAGAGACATGGTAAGATCAATCTTAATACCTGGCTATTCTTCTTCAAGAGAATAACTGTTCCATCATCTATTTCAAACTCCCCGTGATCTTTCAAGCAGCGAACCTAAAGAGAGACAGAGAGGAGGAGAAAGAAGGATCAATACCAACAGCATGCAGTAATCAATTATTAATGCATGATCTGAAACATGTTTACATTGGAAGACTATTTACTGCAGGCAGAACTCAATTTATTTGATTTTAACTCACCTCAATATATAGACTCTTAGGGGGTTTCATGTCTTGTGTTATGTCTAAGCCTTCCTCACCTCCAAGTGACCTCATATATGTGGCCAGGGATTTCTTGTACTGGTTAAACCACTCCAACTAACCACATTGAAAAAGGAGTCATACAAGTTCAAAACAGAAAATCAGTGCTGCTCATTGCTTGAACTGTTTCTTCATCTATTTCCCATGCATCTCTACGTTAGGTTTTCTTTCCTCCCTCTTAGATATTTTAGTCTGATGACTGGGTGCACAAACTGTATAGCCAGTCACTGGCCATAATGGTTCTGAACAACACTGAGATTACTAACCGAACAGCAAACGGAACATTAATTTACTTGTTCAACCTACGTTTAAACCACCCACCAGCTATCCCACCCCAGTTATACAACAGTCACCAACCAGCAAGCGGTTAAGCGAACACATTTATTTAAAGACCCAAGAAGACCGTCACCCTCATGCTTTCAGACCTCTGCTTATACCTCATCATAGGACACTGTAACACACTCTTAAGGAAAGGGCTATATGCCTTCTTTTGCCCACATAAACTAAGAGACACATGCAATAGGTCTTTTAGCAATGAAGGCTGTTGTGTTATCAGGATTTACAGATTATCAGGATAAGGGCAAACATTGCCTTGTCACTTAGAAACCATGCATCCTTATTTTTACTACCTTTGATCACGTTTGAAGAATTGACACACCCTTAAATCAATTTTCAGCTAATGAGTTAATGAACAGGTTCCTGACACTTGTCCTGGCGTACTTCATGTCTAGCATGAGCTATTGCTTTCCGTATTCTAAGTCATCCCTGCTAAATCAGGAAGGGCTGTTAATTAGATGATGACTTTAATCAGGTGTTTTGAACAGGGGGTACCCCGGGGTTAGGAGCCTGTGAGTTAACTGATGGATAGGTTAAAGTGCATTTAATTTAAGTATTTATATTCAACCCTGATATTATTAGCATTACTACAACAACAACAAAAAAAATCACCTCCTCTGCACACATATGGAACCGAATTGTTGTGGGCAAAACACTTCCATACTCCCATCTGAGAGCACGGATTCGCAGGAGCCGGTCATACCTGCAGAAATAAAAGAGGCATGTAAAATGCCACCTCTTTGAAGATACAGGATGTAAAAATGTTAAATGCCTTACAGGTAAGCTGCAATACAGCGCTGGTTCCTCAGCAAGCAGCAGTGACGAAACTTGATAGTCGGTATTAGTTCAGCTTTGCCCTCAGTCTTGGCTTCATTACTTTCGAGGAAAAAAAAAATCAAAAGAGAAGCAATTTCAGATGCAAGACTGCTGCAATTTTAAATAATGAGAAATTATGAGAATATGGTTAAAACCTTACACATCACTTTGGTTTTGCTCGTACAAAGCTTTCATTTCTTCAAGCACTTGTCGAATGCCATCCTCCTGTTGAGACACGACTAACTGTGTTGGTTGAATGTGCATTGAAACAAGTTTAATGCATAATTTATTCCACACGGGACAGTGGAATAAATTTTCAACAATTATTTAGGACAGTCCTAAAGATTTAACTAGATTCAATGTTACTAACCTTGTGACTGCACACATCATTGTTATTTTCTCTACATTTTATTCTTATTTTATACATGTAACCTTAAATGTTTCTTTCAGTGTGGATTTGATTTAACTTAACTTACACTTGATTTTTATTTTTCCAGTCAGTGTCAGTCGTGTAAGCATTTCACTGCATGTTGTGCTGAGTACGGTTATGTATGTGACAATTATTTTTCATTCATCCTCTATAAAGCTTTTCCTGTACAGGAAGTTTGACTAAGTTTTGTAAATACATTAAAATAGGTTGTGTTACCATAACTGACAACTTCATTTCATTAAAAAAAAAAAAAAAAAAAAAAACTCAATTACAAATAAAAAGCCAATTAACCTTCTTCATCTTTGGACTATGGGAGGAAACCGGAGTACCTGGAGGAAACCCACCAAGCATGGAGAGAACATGCAAACTATGCACACAGACCCTGAGTCAGGAATCGAACCCGGACCCTGGAGGTGCAAGTTAGGTATTATTTTCTTTTGAATCGATTTCTATCATTTCATATCAATATTATTTCTATCCAACACATTTCTACTCTGTGTTTTTAAAGCCTTCACCCATGTAACACATTCAGCCAATCATGAAGATTCAAGCAATATGTAAATTAGCATGCGACGTCACCAAGCGTGACTCTGTGAACGCGCAGTAGCTTCTTTCCCCTGAAAGCTTATGACAGTACAAGGCAAATTCCCAAACTGTTGCTAGATGTTTGTCTCTTTATTCAGTGAGTCCAAACTTAGAGCCATTACCCAGTCTTGAGGTTTGTGCAGATCCTTTCTACAAGCCATGACTGAGAAATGGTTACAAAATGACTGGACGAGTCCTTAAACCAGGGCTGTACGAGATGTAACTTTATAAGTAAATAAAAATAGATTCGATCCGATCGTTTCCCCTTTATCTGTTGCTGATTAGTCAGTAAGAGTGAACATGTGGTAATGTTAGGAGACTACACAATCACCGTGATCTATGCAGTGACACTCAGACACAGAACTTACGTTAAAAGCAGGCAGCTGGCCATCACTCATCCGGTGAAGTTCTCTTACAAGTTCAACTGCTTTTTCGCAAAACATTATTAAGCAGAGCTGTTTACAGAATTTAATCAGTAACGAACAAGCAGCGTAACAGGTTCTAATGAAATAGTGCTGTGTTGTGTTCTTATAAAGCCTTCACGTATTCGTGCACATACCGCAAGCGCGCGCGAGAGAGTTTTCGCGGCAGAATGTTTGCACCACGTGACCGTGGCGAGAAGTACGGAGAGCCTAGTAGGACAAAGTGTGTTGCTGCAGTAGTGACTAGCGAGCATAAATAAAGAAACTAAGATGAGAATTGTTTGCTCTCTCAGGTGAATAATGAGAGATATTTTCCAAGACTCAAAAAGCTTCATCTTAAGAAAACACAGAAATTCCGTACTAGAGAAATTAACAAAACACGCTTAGAAATGTAACAAATATGATAAGGGGTTAAAATTGCCATATTTTTTTATTTTAAGAAAGACCAACATTAAATGTTTAAACAAAGGTTGCAAATTTTGCAACACGTAATTCTTGACAGTCAAAGTGTTGCAGCTCAAAGTCTCGTTATATATTCATAATATACAGTATCTCATACTATTTTTCTTTCCCCCATTTTGGCTGAGACTAAACAGCTGTGTGTCCATAAGAAAACCTCTTGTTAGTGCGACTAATCAGAAAAAAGATTCAATTTGTTAGGGAGCATAGAGATTTTACTTTGGAGCAATGGATAAAGGTCATGTGGTCTGATGAGTCCAAATCACAAGCATTGTCATGTTACAATCAGAGCAGTGTTCAGTTGTAAAATATATATCCCAAGCTTTGAACGTCTTACAGAGCACTGTTCAATCCATCATACGTGAGTAGAAAGAATATAGCACGACTGCAAATCTATCAAGACATGGCCATCCACCTAATCTTAATCAG
>JAAGKR010011419.1:0-19456 GCA_011419295.1 Clarias macrocephalus
CCCGCCCCCCTCTGTTATTCCTGCTGTTCCCCCCTCTGTCTCACCTATGCGGTTTGACTCGCGGTGAGAAGCGGTGTTAGGCACCGTGAGCTGCCGCGAGTGACCGCCTGACGTTCCGCGAAGTTCTGCAAGAACCGCGAGCTTGGAAACGTAATCACAGCCAAAACTCGCGGTGAATCATGATGAACCGTACTTACGGCCACCACGCGAAACCGAGTGGGTGAGATAGTAGGGGTAGGGGTATTAGTAGTTAGTAGTAGGTAGGTAGGTAGTAGTAGTAGTAGGTAATAGTTATTACGGGCCAGTTATACCTATAATAATAATAATAATAATAATATATAAAAGGCATTGTTTAAAAGTACACGGAGTGGATGCCTTGTTAAGATCGTTCTCTCACACATTTTTGCTTAAAGAAGGCTAAACACATGAAATCATTTAAAGTGAAGTAAACTGATCCTTTCAGCACTCGTCTTAGCAATTCCAAAGAAAATAAATCTTCATCCACGTCCTGCACTTAACAGTCTCTTAAGGATTCGCCTTAAAATGAAAGCAGGAGAAATCTGTATTTCTGGAACATTCCCTTCAGCATGATGTAGCAAAGTGTACTTTTAAAATACATTCCGTCTACTTTGTTAACCCTTAAAGTCCTGCTGGTGTGTGTCGACGGACGAGCACGTAGACATCAAACTATGCGTTTGGGTTTTCCTGTGTGTCGGGTAGAACCGAAGTTATCTTTACTTTTAAAGGGTGTAAATTGCATGATGTCATAAAACTCACCAAATACACAACTGAAAGCAATTATGAAAACCGTGATCATGTGTATCGGTGGTATTTCTCTGCCTGTGTGAGCCGTGTTCAAAGTTTCACTCGGTCATGTCCGGGTAGTCGGTTTTAAATGAAATAAAATTCATTTCATCATATTTCCTAGGTTGTGCTATGAAACTCTATACTGCACAATCCTGAGCCTTAAAACAGGTTTAGTAAAATATAGTAATGCAAAAAAATAAATAAATAAAATAAATAAATAAAATGCTCGGGGTTTTAAGGGCTTATTGTTCTCAGTGTTGCATCCTTTCGCGGTTTTTCCCAGCATGTCTTAACGTAAGTTTCATTTCTTTTGTTTTCAGAAATGTTGTGACACAGGTCAGGTTTTTGATCTACTCTCTTTTTTTTGAGAATCGAGGACTTGCTTATGACATCAGACACACCACAATAGATGTATAAGCATGGATAACACTGTACTGTACTGTAATGTTAGAATGCATTATATCAACTGTTCACTTAATCAAAACACACTTGCAAATATGTGAACAAGTCACACAATATCAGCCTCTTAGATTCAATTCATGTTGCATACTGTATTTTACATTAAAAGAAAGAAAAAGTCATCATTTGCCAAACGTTTTTTTTTTTTGCCGCAGGTGATTTGTTAATTGCATTCCTGTCTAAATACGTCACGAATCAGTCATCAGAGTGGCACAGTGTTCTGACAAACAGCCCAAAAAACACCCCCATAAAACAACCTTATGAAAACACAGATACACAGAATTTCAATGCAAACAATATGGAAATGATGTGATTTATTCTGTGCTTTAGGTATCTTCCTTAAAAAAAAAAAAAAAAATTCTGTTCCGTAAGAAGCCAGTTTATCCGACGTGGTGGCAAAAACAAACAGTCAGGACCGGTCCACAAGCAGACGGATATTTTTAAAAACATATCGTACTATTTTTCCCTCTGGTCATTTTGGGGTTACGTCTCCTTTCTCCTTCTCAGCCACCAAGTATGCAGACGTCAGTGTTGCTTTTTAGGTGTTTTTTTCCCCACATACTGTAGCAGTTTATGAAATATATTCCCGCCCATGTGAGCATTTTCAAGTCTATTTGAGTTTTAGTCTGGACTCCGATCAGCTATTACATTACAATGAAAAGCAATGAGACTCAATGAGACCTCTGGGATGTGCAGACCCGATGTAGGCATGGCACCGGGACCTGACAGCGGATCCTTCGGGTCCTGAGGGTTGAAGGATGAAGCAGATGTGTCCATGACCCTGCCACCAGTTTACTGAAATATAATTGATAATCAATTCGATCAGGCATGGTGTTAATGTTGTGGCTGATCGGGGTAGATTATCGCTCAGTTTTTGAATTTTGGCCTGGATGAAATGACCAATTGACCTCAGCATATGAAGGATGAAGGGGTTACCCAATACCAAAATGATCCAATGTCTTATATATCACTTGACTAACAAGAAAAACAAGAAAAAAAAGTCACAGAAAAATCCAGAAAATAATAAGGTTTTTAATAAGGTGGAATATGATATGATGTGCACGTCGTACCTCTCTTTCGGGTTTATGAGGGTCCATGAGGACGACGGGCTCGCCTTTCTTCACCAGCATGGCCTGTGAGTCTCCCAGCCAGGATACCGTCAGCCAATCAGCAGCCAGGAACACGGCCACGCCCGTACTGCCACTGCGCATGCGCTGCGGATGCACACATGCAACAATCATTGAAACGTTCATGCGACCGACGCATCGTGCATCTCATTCGTTCTCAGAAACAACACAAAAAAAAAGTAAAAAAAAAAACAAAACAACAGAAGCACAGCTTTCTCCATCGAGTGACTAAACCCGAAGCCTTTCAGCCTTTCATGTAACTTTCTCTGCCTCTCAAGAGCGTTCTCACTGCGCCCACATGAGAGCAGCGTAACCACACTGACTAATATCTCTACCTGAACAGGCGCGCACACACCAGCAGCATGAACATCCTGAAGGGTTCTTACTAAACGTCTATCCACGATGTGTGAATACGTGCAGGGGAATTTTCTCAGAAAATGAACGAATCTTATCGGAACTTTCCACTGGAATAACACCTGAGGACGAAACCATTTCTTACAGCTCGGTCGTGTTTTCATTCCGAGTTTCTGCAAAGCTTCATGCTCTGAACGACTTCTTATGGTAAATTTGTATCATTTCACTGGCAGGGTATAAACTGTAGCTTTATTTCGGTTCTGGGAAAGACATAAGACAAGTCTTAAACCCCCCCGCCCCCCTCCCCATTTCTTCAGATTAAATTCAATTCAATTATGTAGATTTAATTAAAGAATTTGAAACAAATGTTTTTCTGTGACAGGCTGCACAGTGCATGAAGATACAAAAAAAAAAAAAAAGTTGTTTACGTAACAATCTCAGCAGCGACCTTATTTCCCCTCTCGTCTGTTCCAACCACTCAGCATTCAGCATCAGCAGTAAACTAATCAACGTCCTGATCATCTGTCATCATCTACACAGTGTTTCTCACTGGTTCATGCTTGAATGATTCTTAGGTGACTGTGCGGCTTAACAAACAAAAACATTCCTCTGAAACTGATCAGGTACAGGGATGGGACTGAAAATGAGAGACAAAAAAAGTCCTTCAATAGGCCTGGAGAAATATTCCTCAACACTACATTAGAAATACAAGAAAATTTGGCTCTTTGAAAGTTAAATAGGAAAATAATAAAATTGCTGGGGAATTGAATTGCATTATTAAGTGCATTTTAAAAAATGTACAGCGCCATCTGTTGAATTTTAGAATGAACTAAAATTCTTACGGGTTATCTCGCGTATTAAGTAGATTTTAAGTGCACACTCATAAGCGTGTACTTAAAAAATCTACAGCGCCATTAGATGAACTCATGATTTTTTTTCAAGGTTGGTTTTTTTATGATATAGGGGCGATTTCCATTTAAATTTCAAAGTAGCATATCTTCTTTTCCCGTGAGCCGATTTCGATGAAACGGAGCCTGCATGTTACCTCAAGCTCAGCCAAATAGACATGTGAAAACCCCATTAAAATTTGTTCAGGAGTTTTTACATGATGCATGCACAAACAAACGGACAAACAGACAAAAAGTTCCAAAAACCATCTTGATGTGTCCTATTACTCATCTTACAACCATACAAAATATTTTTTCCCAAAAACATGTATATTATATGTATAGATTAAAGAATAGATGAGGGGGCCCAAGACTTTTGCACAGTACTTTATATTCACAATTCTGTACAGCTACTTTGTGACAATGCCCATTCTTAAAAGTGCTATATAAATATGATTTTACTTAATTAAATAAGTATTAAAAACAGTGTAACATTAATGTACAGTACCAAGCAAAGGTTTGGACTAATTCGATGTTTTTTGTTTAGTGGTTTATTGTCTACATTCTAAAACAATACTGGAGATAGTTATATATATATAACCATGAAATAACACGTATGGAATTATGGAATGAAGTAACACCACCAACTGTTCTGTTGTTCTGGAACAGTTCTTGCAAGAACAGTATTGTCAAGTGCATTTGCAAAAAAACAAAAACAAATTAAGCACCATGATGAAACCTGAGCCTCAAATAACAAACTGGTCTTCATATTAACTGTTATATGACTGACAAGACATCAACTGTTATATTTGACTTCCAGCCACCTAACACACAGTATGACTGCAGATCAGTCCCTGCTATCCGCTATCACCCAAAAGAGGATGGGTTTCCGTCATTTTCTGTGAACTGTTAAAAGCGCTATACAAATAAAAATTGAATGGAATGAAACTGTCTCTCATGAAGACCTTCCCAGGAGAGCAAGACCAACACATACCTCTGCTGCAGAGGAGACGTTCATTTAGAATCACCAGTCTCAGAAACCACCAATTAACAACCAGCACCTCAAATTAGATCCGTTATGAAGGTATTACAGATCATGAATAGCAGAGACAACTCAATATCAACCGATTAAAGCGGATTACTGCATATTTTGGACGCCTTCAGTATTGTTTTAAAGTGTAGAAAGAAACCATGGAATTAGGAGCTGTGATTGGTAGCGTCTTATAAATGGATAAAAAGTGTGATAATATTGATCAATTGCTGTCATATTAGCAGTATCAAATACTGAGATGTTATTGGCTAATAATTTACCTCAGGGTTTGAAAATTGACCACACACCACAATACTGCATCACTGATTACTGTCCGATCACAGCACGCCCCTTAAGTGGTTTATTCCCATCGTAACATGCATTTATGTTCTTCTAAATGATCCTCCACCCGTTCATACCTCTCTCCTGGCCTTGATCCTGAACATGTCGTCTGTCTGTATGAAGGAGTTTTTGAAGGCCGTGCTCGCGTCACTCTTCAGCGCCTCCTGTTGGCTGAGGACGACGTGCAGGTGAGTTGAAGCGTACGTGGCAGCGTCGACTCCTCCGTGACCATCAAACACGGCATAGTACTCGCGCTCCACGCCGTCCTGGAGTACAGAGAGAAATCTCAGGATTAAGGAGAATGTAAAGTTTATTTTATTATAATTTTTTTTTTATTTCCAGTTGAACTGCTTCTTGTTTTCTACTTTATTCATCAACTTTTTATGTTAATCTTTTTAACTTAGCGATTTTCGTTTTTTTTTCTTCTTGAAACTATTGCACACTTGTGGAAACAAACTGTGTTCCATCCCTGTGGCTTTAAATGACATCATTCAACCTACCAGCTCTTTCAGACAGAAACCTTGCCAGGTATCGCATTCTCTGCATTTAGAACTTTCGAGACAAACAACCAGGGGCGGAAAAAGGACAAGAGAAACATAACGTCTGTACTCTGTCAAATCATGTGGGGCTGAAAATCTACATAAATGAAAGGAGAAAAAAACTATACATGAGTAAAAAAAAATATTCTTTTGTTCCTGATGAAGTCTGACCCCATGTTTAGCATGACTAGCTTGTTTGCTAAGCATTTAGTTGTATGTTGAAAACATTTTTGCTAATTCAGACAAAGCTAAAAACTTGCTAAAAAATTTGAACTAGATACTAACATTAAAAGCTGGTTTACAAAACTTAGCCATCTAAAGACTTGGTAGCTGCAGGGTTTGTCTGATATTGTGGTGATTTTCCCATGCCTCTGTCCCTTACTGTACTTCTCTTTGTTTCATGTCAGGGGTAGTGATTAATTTTTTTTTTTTTTTATCAAGGTCCAGTCAATAAACTTTTCTTTGAGCCGAGGTCCGAATTTCATGTGGACAGATTGATCTTTGATGGTCTTATATGTTTCCATGTTAATCATTGTTAATCAATCCTTAGTGAACTTGCACACTGCGGGGCTGTAAATGAATGTGAAACAACAGAGAAGGTTGCTCGGTCATACCGGGCTCTCAGTTCTGGTATTTCACTCTGTTTGCTCTGACGACCCGCGTTTTGGCTCATAGTGGCGCGTCACATACTGATTTTTTTATCACTACGGTTTCGGAACATATGAAACAAACTGATTTTAAACTTCCCATGGGAAGAATAAACATATATTGATCTGTCCATACATCTTTGAAGGTTTAGTTTTCTTTTAGTTTACTTTCCTTTTTTTTGGAGTAAGCCATTCTGTGTCACGCAAATAATTTAAAAAACATAGCTAGCTAGCTAATTTGCAAATGTAACTACCAGAGTTAAAAAGTTATTTTATAAAACATAACTAAATTGAAAAATTAAGAAGCTAATTCATAAAAACCTGCTAGCAAATATACAAAGCTAATTTCCAAAATGTAACTAGCCAACTAACTTAAAACCAAATTTACAAAACATAAGTAGCCAGCAAATTTACAAAGCTAATTACACCATTTATCTTAATTAGCTAGCTAGTTTAAACATACTGTAGCTAATTTAACAAGTTAATTATTTAAACTATTAGCTAGCAAAGAAAAAAACTTTAACAAATTAACTTTAACAAAAAAAAAAAAAACTTAACTAATTAATTAATTAACTACCAAAACTTTGCTAATTTGCAACGGTAATTCATAAAACCAACTAATTCGCTACCTAATTTAACAAGGTAATTTACAGAACTTAACTCGCTAGGTAAGTTATGTAGCCAATTTTAATAGCTAATGTACAAAACTTGCCTTGCTAGCTGATCTAAATGGCTAAATTACAAAATGTGACTGACTAATTTGCAAAATGTTTATGCTAATTTTGGCTTGATGGCAATCTAATTTAAAGCCACATCTTTTTATTTTATCTCTGAACTTTTTGAGCAAAGAAATCTCAGAGTTTGAGATTTGCATCATTACTATGAAGTTAAAAAATAAAAATAAATAAAGAATATTAATATATTTTTCTCCAAAATATACATATAGTGTGCATGTTCAATTTGAATAATACTTGGATAAAGTACAATTCTTTTAAAAAAATACAGCATTTGAGTGCAGTAATGAAGTCAAGTATTTTTTCATTTCTGTAAACATTCCACCTGTATTCGTACTTCCTCAGAGAGAGGGTGTTTACTCAGTCATATTTGTTAATGCTGAGCCAGATGTCTACCAAATGCCTAAACGTAAATGTTAAATACTTATAATATACAAAACGCAATGTACAAATGTGAAGGCAGAGTTTTAGTTTTCATTCACCAGATGTCTCAATCCTGCCTTACAAAAACATCTGCAATCCCTCAGATGTTGCACAAAGGAACAGACTCGAGTCTCCTAAACCAGGTCATGGTGATAAGCCCTAGCAGAGCGTGATAAGAAGTCTGAGTCTAACCCCTGACCTGTAACCCAAAAAGCTGGTTAAACTCAGGCAGTAAGACGTGACGATCCTCCATCTTCCTGCGCGTGTTCCGAATGGCGTGCACAGAGCAGAGGCAGGACCGCGAGGACCGAGGCGTCGGATTAGGCATCTCTTTCTCCCAGGCCACACCTACTTCTCTCAATTTGTTGATAAACAGGCGCTGAACAGGCTCAGACTGAAGCACTGTGGAGAGAAAATTAGTCTGACTTTAGTCTTAGCCTTCCACACAGTGGGATAGATTTTTTTTTGTATGAATTAGATCTCTGAAACAAAGTACATGTCAGGGTGTAGTATACTATAGGAACACTAGAGGGCAGCCATGCTGCATTATTCAGTCTGGTACATTTCTACACTGATGTAAATTCTGCTACATCATTATCTATAAAAACCTAAACCTACAAAAAAGAGTTGAAAATATGTAAATATTTGTTTAAAATGAAGAGATTTAACGTGTTACGCCACTCACATACTACTTCTTCTTCCTCCTGCTGCTGATCAGAGTCTTTAGGACAGTGGAAAGGTGAAAGGTCATCTTTCAGAAGCTCGGTAACCGCAGCATGGCACATTGATGCACTTAACCAGCCAGGGGCGTTCCTGTGTGCAAAAAGCAGACTATTTAAAAAGTGCAGTGTTTAATCATGAACTGCAATGTTACTAAAAGCTTCAATAATCTGTTTAAAAAAAAAAAAAAGGAGAATTTAGATCAAACAACAAATCAAACACAGCTCCAGGATAAAAGTTCAAATGTGAAATTGCCTACTGAGATCCCTCCTTTTTCTCTCGCCCTGCTTTAAAATTATGAGGGGCGTTCAGGTCAAACCGAGACTTTTGATTGCTCAGAATAACAGAACACAGTTATGAGAAGATACTACTGCACTTATCCCAGCGTTTCACTAATGCTTGAATACCATCAATTTACAAAGTTTCTCCAGGACCCCGGAGCCAAGATCGGACTCCTCCCTGCTTCCTGTCTGAAACACTGGCCTCCCAGGAACTCCTTTAATGCCTAAAACATGTGGACATGGCTTGGAACAAGGTCAGGACTGTACTGGGGGATGTGTTTGAATTCATCTGAAGGAGTTGGTCTAGATCTCTTTTCGCTCCACATGAGGCCTTTATTTATTGAGTTTCACTGAGTGATCATCTGATCAGCACACAGGAGCATCAAGAGCATTTCGCCCTCAAAGCATGGCATAATTTTTCTTTTTCTTTTGGAACTAAATAATGATCCATTCCATCTGAAGTTGTATCAGAGAAGGCTGGTCGGTGCAACGCTCTGAACACGACACAGAGTTACCCTAACAGGAAATGAACTCTGATCGAAAGGAAGTGAGCAGAACAATGGTTATTTGGTGAACAGGAAGTCTGCCATGAGGAATGCACCCGAAACAGAAAGAGTGGGAAATAAACACACGCACAGACATACAGGAAACTAAGAGAATGGTAAAGAAACCTCATACACACACGTACAGAGTAAGAAAGAGACTGTGACCAGGAGAAAGAGAGCAAAAGAGCTAAAGACGGACAGAGAAAGATAAACAGAGATAACAAAACTGTTTAAAATGATTAAATAAGTGATAAAAGAATGAGAGAGGAAAAGGAGAGAGAGGGGGGGAGGGGGGGTAGACAGGAAACTACCTTAGTACAGCGTTTTAAAATGAGGTTTGGTTTGGACGGATGAGCAAGAGATATGTGCAAGAACAGCAAAAAGTGAGAGAGAGAGAGAGAGAGAGAGAGAGAGAGAGAGAGAGAGAGAGAGCTTTCACCCTAACTAACTAAAATGTAATATCACTACTGTTCAGATAGATGTTGTTATATATTTTTTGTTTGTTTGTTTGTTTGTTTGTTTTTTTGTTTGTGTACCTATTATGATATTCTTTCATATCTGATATGTTTGTAATGTTTATATATGTTTATAAATTCAGATTTATGTTATTTATAATATAATTAATGTTTTATAATTTCTTTGGCAACAATGTCATATTTTTGCTAACATTCATGCCAATAAAGCTCTTCTGAACTGAACTGAACTGAGAGAGAGAGATAGAGAGAGAGAGAACGCAAGAGAGAGAGAAAGAAAGAAAGAAATAGCACAAAAGAGAAAGAGAGAAAAAGTGCAAGAAATAGAGAAAGAAAAAGATAGAATGCAGGACAGAGAGAAAATAAGAGCTTTTCTGTAATGCTTTGGCTACACTGTAAACATAAGGGTATGCCAATAAAGTCAAACTGAATTGCAGAGAGAGAGAGATGAACTTGTATGCAAGTCTGAACAACTGCTCTCAGTAAAAAAAATAAAAAATAAAAAAAAAACAGCAAACCAGGATAAAGAATGACAGGAATGTGTCTTCTGGTTTGAGATGTCAAGAAGGAACAGGTGTGACTCTACACACACTTTCACGATACCACATGCCTCAGAATACGACCCGGAAAAATTTGACATACTACGGTGAACACAAACACGTGCGCAGACTTACTGTATAAGGACACACAGACTGACAGTTGACGGTGTTGCTTTTATTCTTTTTTTTTTTACTATCTGATCATTTTCAGGCAAATACAGACACATAATTGCTCCACATGGAGTTTAAAGATCACATGGCACTGTATGCGCAAAAACACACACAGTGACAGACGCACCTGGCAGACAGCAGCCGAAGTCCCAGATCCAGACTTTCACCTTTCACCTCGTCCAGGGTCATGGTGCGGCTGAGCGGCGCGAGAGGAAGCGGCTCGTCTTGGCCCAGCGGGTTCGCAAACTCCTCCGCAAAACTCTTCAAAAAACTTTGCGCTCCGTCCCGCTCGTTCGTCCCCATCCCGGTGTTCTGAGTGTCACCAAACTGCGACAGGCTCTGTTCGTCTGTGTCACCGCCGTCACTTCTGCAATCTGCCTGGTTCCTGTTCGCACCTAAAAATCAGCCACACACAAACACACAAGCATTTCACGTTACATTTTCGGCATTCTCACACTGCCAGATGAACAACATCAACGCAATCGAGCGTGTTCTGTTGAAACACGTTTAATCCTGCGAGTCTGTTTTGATGAGAGCTGGAATGCAGACACAGCCGTGAGTCAGCGCTGTGTGATGCAGACACAACGCCATGTCATGGGGATCTTGCCTCAGCAATCGCAGCATTGCTCTCTAACACCCTGCAATTTTATACAACCAGGATTTAAAGCTGAAAATCCATCCAAACAGGTAGTGTTACGATTGCCAAAGCCACGCCCTAAATTCTGCATGGAAAAGAAATTTTGCATGGAAGATTGTATATTTACGTTATCTGCAAATAAAACTGATTAAGGCAATTAAGCACTAATTAACCTACGATCTTAATTAATCTGATAATGCGACAACTCTGATCTACATAATGAGTTTGGGGTGGAAGTGTGGGATTGCCGATGCGCTTTTAAAAAATAATAATATACAGTATGATTTCCACATATAATTTTCCTGGAAGTACAACGTACTACACTAGTGGTATTCAGGTGAAACTTGCAAGGGTCAGGTTAAACAGATGTATTTATTTATTTATTTAACTTATGAAGGTCTGGACAAGCCACTACTACTGTCTGATTGATGATTGATGCAAACTTTTACGTTTTAACACAAAGTCTTTTTTTTCTTTTTATCTTAGGGGTCGCTTTTGATTTCACACCGGATACCCTTCCTGTCACGACCCTCACAGTTTATAACCAGGTTTGGGACTTGAACCGCATGCAGTGGCTGGATGTATGAGGTGTAGGGTTAAGAGTCTAGCTTAAGGACCCAACACTGGTCATCTTACGGTGGCAGGGCTCAAATGCTCGACCCTCCTTCAGCAAAAAGACCATAACTCTTTCAATAGTTTCTACATAAAATTAAGACAATTGTAAGTGATTTTGTTTCACAGTTAATCTTCAGGTTACCAGGTTAGACTTGGTATGTAGACATGAATGCGACATACTGTCGTCCATACATAAGCCCATTTCTCTCTGTCCAGTCCAGTCATCTTTAAACTTTCTATTTTCATTGTCAACTTAGAAAATAAGTTTACTAAAAAAATCTATGAATGTTTGTGGAAACAAATTTTTCAGGCTTAAAGACACAATAAATAATAAATAAGTAAGAAGAATATTGTTGAAAATGACAAGTGAAACCGTTATTGTCTTGGCTTTGCACATCCATTTCAAAAAAATTATTTTTGAAAATTGTTTTGTGCAGCCTGTACCTTTAGTATGCTAATTAGGCCTGACCTCTCTTACGGAGATCATATGAAGTCACTTCATTATGTTATAATTATGTTATAATGAAGTGACCTGAAACTTCATTATAACATTTACTTAAAAAAAATAATAATAATAATAAAATAAAAAGCTTTTTATAGAATCTGCCGAGAAAAATCCTCTCTTGTTTGGCTTTTTGACATCTTGTTTGTTTTGACCATTGCATTTGCATACTCATTAATATTCATCAGTGCAAAAAATGAGCGTGTTCAATTATTTCAATGTTTATACAACATGTTGTATTTGCTATAGGTCCTTTATTATTATTTTCTTCTTTGTTTTAATGAATATTCTTACATATGTAATATACCTTTTGAGAAACATATATGGTCTGCATCAGTCTTCAATGTCTCTAGCTGGTATGTACTGTAGCTAGTCCTACATTTCTCTACATTTAGACCTTGATCAATCCAAAGGCAAGAAAACATGACAGTGTAAAATGAGGACAGAAAACAGGAAGTGCATGAACGTAGATTGAGAAAAGGAACAACTCATCAATACTTCAGTACTTATCATGACTTAATAAGCATCAATATTCATGTTACTGTGCACCGCATGGCAGAGATGGATTTTTTTCCAGATACATTAGGACACATCGCTGAGGATTTGCTGCTGTAACCTTCATCGTCAAGGTATTGTATCATCCTACGCAGTAGTAATGGTTTTAAAAAATGATTGCCCCTCCTGATGGTGTTCATGTGTCTGCAATATCGGTGTGTCAGATATTCAATATTATCGCGATGCTGTTTTCAAACCGATACACCGCACCAGCCTGCTGCGTGACTTTCTGCACTGTGCGTTTTAAACCTTTGCACCTTTCTGTTTTTTTGTGTGCAAGATTATTCTCAGTCTTAACACAAAAAGAACCAACAAGCAAACACCAGAGTAACGATCTAATTGTTCTGATTTTATTTTAAACATCAAAGCATTTGAAGCGAGTCGCGAGCTCAGCTGTTTGGTTCCAGTGTTGCATGAAGAGCAGTTGTTACAATGTAACGTTTCTCTGTCCGTGTGAAACAGGAACTATGCACGCGCAGGCGTTATTAATTTATTTATTTATTTTTGTATTATACCCGGAACGACTGCAGAGTGAAAGCACAGCGTGTTGTACGGCTGCACAACCCTGATACATACCTCAGAAAACCCTTTAGTCCTGCTCCGACACTCCCTTCTCTCAGATATAAAAGATTTCAGCCCAGCTCAACGCGACTCTGCCGGAAGTCCGAGACCGGAAATGAGCCGAAAGCACAATGCATATAATCCGGATTGACAGAACAGCAAGGCAGCCGGGGAGAGAGAAGCTCTGACTTTGGTTGTGAGATCTGTTTTTGTTGTATTTTCAGAGGAGAAATGATCAGGAATCCTGCCCCTAGTGGTTGCTTTACGTCATTAATTCCTCCTCCTTATAATAAATAAACCGTATACACTGATCAGCCAAAACATTATGACCACCTGCCTAATATTGAGGTCTTCCCTACTTTGCCACCAAAACAGTAATGACTTCTGTGTGTTCTGACACATTTTTATCACAACCAGCTTTATCCTTGTCCTCTTCTACTGAATCAGACTACACATGCCAGCCTTCGCATCAGTAAGCCGTGGCTGCCCGTGACCTCGTTGCCAGTTCAAAACCGTTGGTTTTCCTTTCTTGGATCACTTTTGGTACGTCCTGACCACTTGCCCTAGCCTGGGAACATCCCACAAGAGCCGCAGTTGTGGAGTTGCTCTGACCCAGTCATCTAGCTAGTCACAAGTGGGCCATTCTTATAGTAGCTACATTTTCAATATCTCTTTACAATGTCGGCTGAAAGTGGGTGGGATATATTAGGCAGCAAGTGAACCTTTTTTCCTGAAGCAGATGTGTTGGAAGCAAAAGAAATGAGAACCCTTCATTCTGATGGGTCAGAATGTGTATATCTATATATACAGAATAGGCCCTAGAATAGGCTCCAGACCCCCAAAAATGTTATTTACCAAATATGTAATTATTTATATGGTGAAATAAATGTTTATTTAGCATTTACGCAAGGAGTCTCCAAAGTCAGAGGTTCATAACAGTTAAGTTTTGCCCTCTCACATTTAAAGGTATTCTGGAATGCGTCTCCAAGAGCGTTTAAGAGCATTTATCACTCCATTTATAGTTTATTTTTTCTCTTCACTGAGAAAAGAATATTAACAAATAAACACTCTTGCCAGTTAGACATTAGGTTGGAAAAAAAAGAAAGAAAGGATTTGCTTGAACTTCTGAATTTTTAACATTTAAGAAACCTTCCAGTCAAATCATGTAGCTGAAACCAGATGAGATAAGGAACACAGCACAACATGGAAGTGTAACTAAAAGTTTATTGACTTATTTTCTAGCCCACATCCTCAGAACAACTTCCACCTTTTCCTGTGAGCTCTATACAGATATATTTTTTTATACAAAGTATGCAGCCAGGGCAGCCATTTTGTCTTTCGGTTTTTTAGGGTTGCCCCGTCCTCCGGGTCTCCTCCCCCTGCCCCTCCCCCTCCCCCTGCGAGCCCCGCCTCCTCTGTGCATGGGATGGCGCATGGCTGCATGCTTGAGCTCCACCAGATCTTGGAAAATGGGGTCGCAGAAAACACAGCCGGTGTGTTGCGTCTCTCCGTCGGCTAGGGGCGAGCGTGCTTTATGGAAGTCTACCATAACCAGAGAAGCCTCACATGTCTCGCAGCTCTCCTGAGACACCTGCACCTTGTGAGCCTGCTCAAAGAAATGCACCACCACGGTGCACTTGTTGCAGGCCATGCGCCACTTAGGACCGGAGTTGGGGTCAAAGACGAGCACGCCTGTCTCGCACTCCACACACTGACCAATGCCGAGCGAGTTGAGCGAGTGCGGACAGGAAGGGTGGGTGCACTCGTTACAGCCCATACCTGCAAAGAGAGAGACAAGCAGAGACAAGCAAATGTGTTGCATTCCTTTTAAAATCATCTGACAAATAAATATTTGAATATCTGAAATGTTTTTCCTCTTCCAAAAGTGTCTGTCAGCATCATTGAAAGGAGGTTTGTTTTTGTGCAGGTCAGTCCCAGTGAAGGAGGTGTGGCCATTGTGCCGGTCAGTCCCAGTGAAGGAGGTGTGGCCATTGTGCCGGTCAGTCAAAGTGAAGGAGGCGTGGCCTTTGTGCCGGTCAGTTGCAGTAAAGGAGGCGTGGCCTTCGTGCCTGTCAGTTGCAGTAAAGTAGATGTTGCGTTTGAGCCTGTCAGTCCCAGTGAAGAAGAAATGACCTTTGCGCCTGCCAGTCCCAGTAAGGGAGGCGTGGTCATTGTGCCTGTCAGTTGCAGTAAAGGAGGCGTGGCCATTGTGGCTATCAGTTGTAGTAAAGGAGGCGTGGCCATTGTGGCTGTCAGTTGCAGTAAAGGAGGCGTGGCCATTGTGGCTGTCAGTCACAGTGAAGAAGGCATGACTTTTGCACCTGTCTGTCCCAGTAAGGGAGGTGGTCCCATCGTGCCTGTCAGTTGCAGTACAGGAGGCGTGGCCATTGTGCCTATCAGTCTCAGTAAAGGCAGCACGACTTTTATGTCTGCACTGCCAGTGAATTAGGCATGGTCTTTGTGCCCATCAGTCCAAGTGAAGTAGGTGTGGTTTCTGCCTATCAGTCCAATCTTTACAGCTAATTTGCACAACAATGCACTTTGTATTACACAAAAACAGCCCCAAATCAAAACATATTAAATCACAGACTATGATAAATGTACATCCATATCAGCTTCATGTTTCAAGATGCTCATCATGAATATATATTTGAATTTATAATTCTCCATTACCTTTCTTCATGTCTCTGAAGGGAGGGTTGCAGAAGCAGTAGGGGCACAGAGGGTAGCTCTTCCCGCGGGAGCCCGATGTCCACAGCACCAGCTCGAACTCATCCAGAGGACACCTGAGCTCCTTGTAGAGTTTGATTGCTCCGTTCTGGGGCAGACTGTACGTCTCATCACAGTGTGAACAGTGCAGACGGCTCGGCTTGGCCTGGGAAAAACACACAGGATATGCTCAACACACTGGGAGTAAAAGAATTCAGGATATACTGAAAATGAAAAACTAAGTAACATTTTTTTTTTTAACCTTAATTAGCAAAATTTCTTATGTTAACAGATTCAGGTAAACGAGTCAGCTCAGGCCTGTTGGAACTCATCAATGTACCCATAATTTTATATCTCAATTTTCCAATCTATATTAATTCTATACACAAGTCACAAACTAAACTGATACAACAGAATACTGTATTATTATACTGCATTTAAATATTTTACTACTATAAAAAAAAGCTCGTGTTTGGTTGCATTCCCCACTTGACTCTTTTTCATTAAATGTCCCAAAATATGTTTTTTTTTTTTTTTTTTTTTTTACTAAAACATATTCCCATCACTTATAAAACTTTATACTCCAGGACTTTTAAATGTTAGGACACCATGCTCAACATCACCTCCTGATTCCACAGGAAGTAAACGTTAATAGCTGAATTAATAAGGTCAGCAATTTTAAAGAGTTTGAAAAACATGCCAAATGAGGTCAACGTCTGGTCTTACGTCACTGAGGAAAATTAAATCACTGAGCATCTGTTTAATCCACGAAACAAGAATGGACTAACGAGCCGCATTTATGATTAAATCATGAGTTTAAAAAAATATTTGAAAATAGTGGGATTGTCCTTGGAGGCTTTAAAAGCTCCACATTTCTACTGCTGAAGGTCATTCAAAGCATCAATGGAACCAAAAAGCTGTGTACCGCCTTTACGTCATTCTGATTACTTGATATGATTCATGTTTAAAAAAAAAAAAAAGGCAAGAAGAAGAAGTGAATGAAAATGTTTGCGTGCGTGTACACCGTTCAGCCATAACAATAAAACCACCTGCTTAATATTGTGTAGTATGTCTCGTACATGTGCAAATAAAAAGCTCTAAAGAATTGACAAATGGACTCTACAAGACTTCTGAAGGTCTGCTGTGGTATCAGTCACCAAGACATAAGCAGCAGATCCTTAAAGTCCTGCAAGATATGAGATAGATGAGATGGAATTTTCAAGTTCTAGTCCTGATGCTCATGTACCCATTGTAGGAGAGCACGGGGGTCAACTCTGACCAGTCTGTGGCTACACAGCCTCATACACGGCAAGCAAACTGCGTGAGTGTCAGCTGTCTGGTATATCAGTCCTGAATTCAGATACCATTTCGAGAAGTCAGTAGTGCCTCTGAACAGACCTGAATATACTTCATGAAGCGATGGCACTTTCCGCAGCGAGAGAACGGCTTCCCTGTGGCGGCGATGGGCGAGAAGGACACCTCCATCAACTCATCCATACCTGCACAATGCAGAGATTAATAATACAGTAATGAGAATAAAAACTCCCTTTATTTCTCTATATAACCCCCGGCTACACTAATGCACTTATCCCAGTGTTTCACTAGTGCTTGGATAGAAAGTTCTCCCATTAAGCCGGAGTCATGATCAGACTGCCTGCTTCCGGTCTGAAATGCTCCCTTGTTCATACGCGACACATAATATAAGAATAAAATGCTATTATAGGTTAATAAGAACATTAGAAATAGAAATTATAAGCTGAAAAAAAAATAACTGTAAAAATCAGTACAATAAATAAAGCATAAAAAATGTTACAAATTAATTATTTAAAAAGCAAACAGTAAAAAAAAACTTGGGCAGTCTCAGACTAAACAAAGGGCAAATGAATTAAAAAAAGATAGGACACTTTGCTGTGCTTAAAAGATAAATAAAATGCAAATTAAATAAAGATAAATAAAATTCTAAAAAAAAAAAAAAAAGATATGCAAATCTTTGAATTCAGTTATAACCATGTTGCACATTACTACTATCCAGTCCCACATAGGTGGATTAGAGTTAGACCAGTATGGTTCATGGTCACTCAAAGTGGTTGATCCAGACCAGTTTTGGGAGATCACTCTGTCTAGTTTCAAGTTTTATTGGCTTAGGCACAGTAAAGAAACATGTTTCCCCCCATAAAGTGAAATTCTTTCTTTGCTGTCCACTAATGAATGCCACTAAAAGTAAAAATAAACATAAAATAGAAGAAAATAAATTAAATATAGGAATTAAAAAAAAGATATACTGTATATCAAAGATATAATTAACAGCAGAATATGAAAATATATAAAAACTGTAAACAGTCAACATAGTGTGAAAATTCCGCAAGTGTATGAAAAAGTGTCTGAACTTGAACATGGCATAAAATCCTTCCAGATGGCGTTGTGTTTATCACATCCTACATCAATCATAAATCTTCAACCAGCTTCTGTGCCATGCTGTAACCGAGGATTTCAACTCATCCACATGAGTTTGTTTTAAGAATCCTTCAGTAGCGAAATATGACATAAGATTTACTCATTCCTCCTGCAACATTACAGACCACCTTAAAAAGCACTGAAATGGAAATGTAGTTGAGTTCTGCGTCTGACTATTAGTGTGACTTGATAGAGTTTTTCTATTTCATGTTCTGTACAAATAAAAGCTAGAAATAGTGATGTGCTGAAACAGATTTTTAGCTATGTAGGTCTACAGCTAGCAGACAGCATACAGAAATGCACACTAGTTCCTATCTTGTCCCTGGATCATGCCACCTGAGTCCATTTTTAAATCTTAGGTATTTAATCAAAAGCCTGTTATATTTAAAAACCTACATACAGGCTTTTGTAAACAGTGAGCCTTTTTTTTTTTTTAGGAAAAACTTAACTAAAATGACACTTTGCCACCGCTTGTGTTTGACAGTCATTCAGTGTATTATTTAGCAATCTGTCTTATAATACCAAACTCATTCTAAGACAAGAATCACTTACCAGCGATGGAATCAACAAAGTAGTGGAACTTCCTTTTAAAGATGTCCAGCGTGTGCTGCAGTACCTGGTGGAAGTTTGCTTTGCCCAGAGCAATAAGATTTAGTTGCTTCTCCACTGCACTGCGGATAGTGGGCAACACCAACTCCGCATCTAACACAAACACACACACACACACACAAGCGTACACACACTGATCAGACAAAAAGGTCTTGAGGTATCACAGACTTGATTATGTTCCGCATGCATTTAAAATGTATTTAGCATTTACTTTTGTAATATTAAGACGTCAGACATATTTCGAGCCACATTTTATTAAATATTAAATCATGTATTTATTTATTTATTTATAGAATCACAGTAAAAACAAAACGTGACATGTAAAAAGAGGCTGGATGATATGTCTGATTTACAATATTCTTATAATAAGTAGTGCTGTCAATCAAATAAAAAAATATTACCTAAATAATCAAAGTGTCAAGCTGTGATTAATCACAATTAATCACTATTGTAAAATACCTGTAAGATTTATACTTGTACAGTAATTTGTACTTGTATAAGATATTATAAGTATCTAAATTTCTACATTAAATCACATGAGTTAAAATATAACAATTTTAAGGTATTTTCAATTGGCAATAGATATTTTTTGCAATCCATTTAACATTAAACTTGCAATAAGGCCTTTAATTTATTTCACATGTACGTTTTCTTGTAATGATATCTCTACACAAGCTAGCTCTATTAATATGTTGTGTAATATATCCATAGAATAATATACATATAAATAGAAAAA
>JAAGKR010011420.1:6742-19455 GCA_011419295.1 Clarias macrocephalus
ATATTTTAGTTAAATTGTGCTATTTTGGCTGATGTGTACCCAAAGCAGGTTGCAACTGAGATAGAACAGAAATAAATACTAGTAAAAAATACCAGCAGCGTTTGAATCCTGATCTGATGCACATGACGTTTGATTTGTTGTGCTAAATATATATATTTTTACTTCCAATGAAGAGAAACCGTGATGCTACAGAACACAACGACAATCTGGACAGTTGAGTGTTTCCAAATTTAACAGCTTCGAAAAGAACCACGTGTTTGTGTGTGCGATAAGCAGGTGTCCGGATACCTTTGGCCATGTTCCATACATGGTCCCTGCATTTTCTTTATTTACTCTATTAACAATTTTTATAATCAGTTGAATGTTTGACTTATTAATTATCCGTCTTTTCAAGAGATTTCATGTGAATTGTCCCTGAGGTGTAGTCTGTCGCTCTCTAGGGTTTATTACCTTAAATAGTTCTCTAGTTGGACAAGAACCGCACAGCTCGGCTTGCCAGTTAATAAACCCAAATGTGCAGAACTCTCCCCTGGCCATTAGTACCTTTAAGGAAAGAATATCTGTGGAATTCTAGTCAAAGGCTTACCTCTGTTTATCACCAGCAGGAAGGTGAAGAAAAAACATCTGTGGAATAATTAAAGAGGTGTAATTACAAAATAAATTCACAGTTCAAATTCTGGTGAATTCAAAGTATGGTGTCACAACTCTCAAAAGATGTCAACACTTCTTTGCATGCCTATGTTCTGTTATTCTATACATGTTATTTTATAAAAATCTGTTTGGTTGTGCAGGTCTGTTATACCAGGATGGTACTGTATATGCTGCTTGACAGTGTCAGTTGGCATCTGCTCCAGTTTTATTTTAAACAAAAAGGGTGTTCGAATGAAATACACAAGACTGTACAGAAGACTTTAAGCACAGTACGGTAAGGAGACTTTTAGACGCAGTTAAACATTTGTAGGGTGCAAATGAGTTAAAGAACGCCATACTTCCGTGAAAGACAGACCTGGCTGAGATGGTTCAGAGCCCACTGCAGTGGTTCCAGTGAAAATGTAGCAGTGGAACACCTGATCTTTGGAATCAGAGACGCATCTGTCTGTGTTAACTGTACACAATCATTCACCAGCACAACCTGCACATTACAGGAACTCAGCTGGGCATTATTGCCACATGCTGACCTCACTCCAAGCCACTTATGCAGTTCCTAGAAAGCCAGTGTTTCAGACGTGAAGCAGGCAGCACGATTGTGGCTTTCTATCCAAGCACTAGTGAACCACTGGGATAAGTGCATTAGTGGAGCAGGAGATTATATAGAGGAATATAAGGTGTTTTTCCTCCGCACAATCCAAAGTCCTGCCTTGACTTGAAAGGGCGAGAAACTTACCACTGAGCCAAGAATGCCCTTATGCTGTATTACAGCAGGGCATTAGGGAAGCTAATACAATAAGAATCTTCTTCTTCTTTTTGTGCTTTAACGGATTTTAAAATCCATAAAATCCTCCCGGACTCTTAAAGCTGATTTTCCAGACCAGCCTTACTTAGAAACGTTTTAACGCTTCCTTCCCTGATCTTCATGTGTCTTGAACTCTTTGTCTGCTTCATCTGCCACTTCCACACACTCTTTCTCCTCCACACGTTTCCTCTCAGTACCGCTCGGCATCCAGGTTGACGTCTGTAAATCGCATCGCTGCCACGTGTAGATCTCCCTCACTCTCCTCAGCTTCCCTGACCATTAAAGCTGGATTTCTAGTCCGGTCTTCCTCAAAAGCAACATTGAATGGGCATGTTTTACTACTACTGCACCACGTAGCGCTGTGAAGGTGATAGTCATAGCTAGACTCAAACCTTGTTTCACTTCCCCTCAGACTTCTTTCAGAATCACTCACACCCTTTCCTGAACAATGAACCTTAATGAACTATTCTTGAACTTTTAGTGTTTCGTGAGGTAACGTTAACCGTCCTGTAAACCTGAACACACAGAAATGTCCCAGGCTCCATGGGGATGCTGGGTGTAAAGTCAGACAGCCATTTATAAACTTCCAATATGTACAATTCCAAAAGGCACTAATTTAATAGCATATATAATCATGCAGGTTTAATTGGCAAATTACAAGTACAATATAATTAGTGGCCCATAAATAAGCTACACATTGGAGCTTTATTATTTTGAACACTTCACAGCAGAGGCTAGTTAGCTAGCTGTACTTTGGCTCATTTACAACAAGCAACAATCAGCTGCTTTTATAACGGGGATTATTTTAACTGGCAAATTCTCACAGTGTTGTACAGACCGCCAAGAGAAACATAAACTATCAACCCGTTACACGGGGTGGAGCTGCTACTGGACTAGCCGGTTATTCTGGTTGGGGTTTTTTTTTTTTTTTTCCTCTTAGCTTAGCTGGAGGGTCTTTTTTTTCCCAGCCAGTTCATTTGCCTCACTGCTGTGTGGTAGCCGATACGTACCTCGCGTGCACATTCCCGTTCAACATGATGACAAGCAATAATCAGACGAGTGAAAAAACCGAATAACGGTAACATCACCTCACACCCGGGCCTGCTGTTAGCTTTGTAGCTAAAAAAAAGTACCTACGTCACGTCCGCGCATTAGAGACGGATTATTCTATTGTGCGTTTATATTTTACGGCATAATCGGCGTCACTAAGGATGTGATGATCATCTTCAATTTATATACACACGTACATACACAAATACACGTACACCGTGTAAGTTGCGAGTTTATTTGAGAGAGTTAACAGTGTGGGTGTGTGACGTCACTGAGTGTCCAGTACGTTTCCCCCCTCGCTGGTCCCCCTCCATTAATTCTACAGCCGGCTTTGGCAATGCAAATGTGTAGCATCTTTGCAATAAAATACACACAAACTATATTATTACAACACAATTTCAACATTTCAAAGATTGACATTTTGTTTACCATCCCTAAGTGTACCACGTCTGGTGTGCCTAATTATCTAATTAACACCCCTTGCTCAGTTGAAGTGTGTGTCTTAGAATGGGAAAGATAGAAGTACCAAAATACAGAGGATTAGGATTAGGAATCTATCCTACGCCGCTTGTTCCCCCATTAAAACCCATTACTATTGTTATCGCTGTTGTTTATACTGTAGCAGTTTCAATGAAGCCCTTTGGTGGTAACTGAATGTACTGCTGGTGGGCCACCGGAGGTTGTTTTTAAATAAATGTTTTTAATGTTTTTGAATTCCTTGTTATTCTTCATTTACCTTCTTTGTCTCACATGTTGATCAGAGTTGTGAGGTTTGGGTGATCTGCAGGAGATTTTCAGATTTTAAATTGGGCCTCAGGATTTTTAAACCTAAGAAAGGTTATATTTATGGTTTTAGGGTTTATTGTTATTCATTTTGCATGAAACTATTGTCCTTCCATATTTCATTAAATGTTTTCCACCTAATTATTAGTTTGTCCTGTTGTACCCTTTAGTGCAATTGCTTGGGGTTTAAGTATAAAATATAATATTTAATATGTTACTTCTAAAGTAGTTATACTTACAATTATTTGTGTCTGAAACACAGGCCCCAGAGCTGACCCAGAAATTCTATTCAAGTAAATTTTTACTGTTGTGTAAATTCTTTCAAACCTTACTGGAGAGGAGGCACCATTAACTTCATCCTCAACTACACACTAATGAATTACAGACAATTTATCATCCCTGGTCACCAGGTATTCATTGATTTTCTGTAACAGCAGAACTCAGTCACTCAGTTGTAGTTGACTCGTTGAGGGTAAGGAGCGCCATCTGCTGCTAGTTAAAGGTATAATACATTTCTCACTGGTTTGGGGGGGAAAAAAAAGTTAGAAGTTAAAGTACATTGGGACTTTTTACTTTCTATTCCATAAGATATAACCCTACTACTTTATAGTACATGTTATATGCTATAAAATATTGTTAAATATACACACACTTACAGTAAAATAGGGTATATGAATAGGGTTTTATATATATATATATATGAGTTATATCTAAAAAAAATTTAAAAAGCATGGACTTATGGGGTATTGTGTTCATATAATTTAACAGATTTGTTTCCTTCAAGATTGTGTTCTACTAGTGCAAGACATCTTAAGAATGTAGTTTTATTACAAATTTGTAAATTTGTATTTTCTAAATTTTTAGCAATTACTAAATTATAAAATTATTATAGAAATCTAGAGTTGTTCTAAATTTCTGAAGTATATTTATATATTTAAATAGCATTTCTATGTATTATTATTTTTTTTTACTTAAGTGATGGTTTAATTATTTATATACATTTTCCATTATAAAAATGACTTTTTACATCCAGTTTATATACAGTATGTATAGATCAGGTGTGTTATTTCATGTAACATATTTAATTGACTACATGTCATCCAATGATTTTATATACAGTACATTTATTATTTAATAAATATTTGAAAAAGAAAATCAATGAAAAAGAGTTACAAATGGCAGAAAGTCACAAAAAGAGTAAAAATCCCAGCAGAGCTGCAGAAAACAACGTGAACATGTGAACTTCTCCTTTAGTGCCTGTATTTCCCTGAAGCCTTGAGGACTTGCTTGGGTGGTCTGTGGAGAGAAAGTGTCACATTTACATTCCATGCATTTGGCTGTTCAACATTATTTTATTATAACCATTTTCATGCTTATCATATATACAATTTAAATACCAATCAATTCACACACACACACACACACACACACACCATTTATTTTCAGTTTTACGCTCTCTGGTTGAAGTTTGGCAGGAAGGTTGCAGGTGTAAATTCCTTCGAAATCCCGTTTCACTCTGATCAGTTTAATTGAGAAATTTCCTTTTGCAAACTCTAAGGGAAAACTCTCCACTCTGTCCTTGTACACCGGGTCCTGCTCCTCAAAGTCCACTTCGCCTTTGATGATGTCACACACCGTTGTCTTTTCGCCGTATCGCCAGTACACGTTTGAATGAATCTGATTGGTCGAACACGGTAAGATGACGGTTTCTCCAAGAGTAGCGTGGATGACATGGATGCGCTGCTCCGACACTGAAAAACAACAAACATGATCCCATTATATCTTAGACATCTTCCATTTCTCCCCTTAACCTAAAACCTACTAACCCATCGTAACACACTTCCAGTAAACTCCCCTGTAGATTTCTCTCTGTTCTCAGAGTCTCCGTGTAACGGCTCGAATTAACACGGCAGCTTTAATTATCTAATACTTTAAGTTACAGTCCAATTAGAACTGCACGTGCCTGCCTCTGATCAGACAGTGTAGTGTGTATTTTAGTTTTTAGCATGTGTGTGCATGAAAGACGTTTATCACATGCTAATAAAAATTACACTGATGCACAATCAACCTCTGCTAAACACACCAGCCTAAGAAAATCGTATCTTTTGTAGTGTTTTGGCGTAGTGATTACATTTACAATCTTTACTCGCATCTTAACTCTTTTTTTGCGGCCCTGCTCAACACCGTGTAACAGAGCAAGTCAAACCAGGTAGGCGAGATAGTGATGTAACTGTTTGACACACCTGTACGCATTGAGCGGACACATAAAGCATTTAAAGGAGTCAATCAGTAACAGGTTGTCAGAATGTAAAAAAATGAATAGAAAATAGCTTATGATTGTAATAAGTGAGTGGTTAAGCAAACAAACATAAAATCAGGGGGCAAAACAGTTTTTGGCATAAGAATTTCAGCATACCACCCCAACTCCAACATCCATTTTTATCCATTGCTCATATGCCATTTTAGAGGTCAGCGTAACACACACAGATGAAGCACTTCCTTCCACTGCCAAGGCATTTAGCCGATTGTACACGGAATCAGTCACAGAGGCGATGTACTTACCTCTTATGAGAAGCACAAACAAGAGTGGCAGAAAACTGCATCTGTGGGGTAAAAAAATGAGACTGTTCATTTAGATGTCTGTCAGAAGGGTGTTGGGAGAAAAATCCTATTTCTAAAAGTTTGTGGGTAGAAGATGAGAAAAATGGCATTTTGTTATCATTATATTCTGAATGGTCAACGATATTTCTATGGGAAAAAATGATAATATAGTGCACTAGCTTAAGAATATATGACAACTCTGAATTTCTGAAATTTGATCAAACTGTTATCTCAACCTAGGCATCCTGAGTACACCATGTTTATGACTCCATGGCATCAGGCATTGCACACTGCGGCAGGACATGTTGAAGTGTGTGTCAGTCACAGAGACACTTCAGCAGGTTAAATATAGCAGCTTATAATATCGCTATCAAAAATCCAAGACAAAATATATGTTATATAAATTTATATATGAATTGAGTTGCATTTCAGTGAGTAAAATAATTATTTGATCCGCTACCAACCAACAATACTTTGGGCTCCCACAGACTGGTTATGTGCTGATGCGGTACACAGATTAATTTAAGAAATCGCTCCGATCAACAACTCGCTATGTGTATAAAAGCATCCATGTGCATTCAAACCTCACCACCATGGGCAGAACCAAAGGGCTGTCGAATGACATCAGCAACAAGATTGCAGCCCTGCACACGACTGGACATTTCTATTTATATTCCCACACAAAATTCCAAAACTCTATATTTTTCCATATTGTACACCCAGGCTTTCTTATATTTTCTTATATCGTATATATATTTTTTCTATATTTACACCCAGGTTTTCTTATTCTCTTATTGTATATTTGTACTGTACATATATTTTATTCTTAGTCAAATCTTTATTATATTCATTTCGTATAAATAGTCTTTAATAGTCTTTTATTCTAAGGTCAGGGCAGTCGCCTAAGCATTTCACTGCGTATCGTACTGTGTATGACTGTGTGTATGTGACAAATAAAAATTAAATTTTGAATTTGAATGGGCTACAAGAGCTACAGGAAGAAGCTTGGTGAGAAGGAGGCATCTCTTGGAGCGATCATTTGCAATAATATCATGGAAAGTAACATTCAGTCGCCGTCGGTCTGGAGCTCCATGCAAGATTTCACCTCATGGGGTAAGGATGATCATGAGAAAAGTGAGGCATCGGTCCAGAACTACACATTTCTTTGTAAGTGGTCTAACTTACAAAATCTACAGGAGATCAAATAATTATTTTCTCCACTGTTCATCTCTATCTTATTACTGTAGATATGAGTAAAATGATAACCCGCATGTCTTCCTTTGAGCAATTTGTTGTCATCATTTTGTGCTCATTTTGCATACTGTTTCAGTTATGAAGTGTGCTGGGCATCACGCAAGCGTACAATGAATACCCAGCAAACATCTGGACGTTTGATTACCGTTGAAATGACGTCCCTCCCACATGTCGCATTTTCCGTGGTTGAAAAATAGTTCCAAAATTAAAGTTGAATGCATGTGTTGGACATTATCTGATTCACAACAGCTGTCATAAATTGTCATACATTGTTTATTGACCAACACATAGCTAAAAATCCATCGTATTATTACGAAATTACCATCATATTTATTACTGTTTCTATGACTGCGGTAGGACCTTCCAGACAACATTCACACGGGAACAACAATTAGCCAAATATACATGTGCTTGGACTGTGGGAGGAAACCAAAATCCCACAATTTACAGATTGATGCTATTTATGTTTTCTACATCATGATCTGCTGCCACAGAAAAAAAAAATACATCACAAGATTTACACTGTACGAAATATTCATCACTTCATTCTGAATAAATATATATATTTATTTGTTATATATGAATAAATAAACATTTTATTTCACTTTATTTCTGAGTCACTTGGAGAACAGAAGCCTAGAGAATATGGCCAAAATAGAAATCATCATTATGAGAAAAGAAACAAAGCAGTTGATTCTGCGCATTGTCTTCACAGTGTACACAATGTGATACACTAATACTCTACACATAGGTTTACTATTGATATAACATTGCATTATAGTATATTCCATATGCGCTCCGGTACTTACCTACAGAAAATTGTGAGATTTCTCATGCTGGCAGATGATAATTCGAATGAAGTCGTTTTTTTCGACCGTCTCCTTAAATACCGCCATTTTTCAAATTTAAATGACGCTTCCCACAAAACGCCTACGTTGCATTCCGAAGTCCACTTCAAAGGGTGCTCCCTACTTCCTGCTCCGGTTGCAGTGAATGTCGGTGAAGGGAACTTCCCTCGACAAAACTCCACCATTTGGATCACCCTGCGAATCCCAGCCTATACGCCACGCCCACTTTCAGTTCCGCCATAAGCACCTCGAATACCCGCCGCTGCAGGTATTTCACACTGCGGACATAAAATATTGAATATTTATTGAAACAACAACAAAAACGATACCACTATAAAAACATATACTATTAAAATGTGTATAACTTGTAAATAAATTATTGATTCATAATAATAATTGATTAAAGATGTACGAAAATATTTTTTTGCAAAACAGGCTATATAATACTAAGGATAAACGTTACAGAGATATTATCTTAATTTGTTTTATAACAATTTGTTCAAGAAATACAGTCAGAACATGTTAAATATGAGATGATATTAAATCAATATAATTGCTAAACAGGTCAAGGATGGATCTGAATAAGGAACTTTGCAGAACATTTAAAGGGTTTGTGGCTCCCGTCACCATCGGTTCTTATGGACTACAGCTGATTTTCCAGGCCAGTCTTCCTTTTTAAAAAGTCAGTACCTGTTGAGAAGTGTCTCCTCAGTGTAAAAGACCTTAGATATTGTCTTCTCCTCTCCCTGGTTCCTGGAGTTACTAAATAAACAGTGTTTAAAACTCTAAAGCACAGAGTCTGCACACGAATTGTATGGGAGAATATATTGGGTCATAATGGGTCATTTAGAAAGGAAAATGGACACAGGTGGGTTTGACGTGCCTCAGTGTATCCCCTCGCTCGTTGTGAATGTTCTCATATCCTCTAAAGCACATATAAAGTGTACCAGTCAATAGTTTGGGCAAACCAGATAATTCCATGGTCTTTCCTTTCCTTTTTTCCCCCTACATTGTAAAACAGTGCTCAAGATCTAGAGATATAATTACTTAATAAGTCATTGCTAGTATACAGTAGATATCACTAGTGCTGTCAGATGATTTATATTTTTTAAACTCTGTAATCTACATGTTGTTATACAATTAATATCATAAGGTAACACTGGGTTTCTCCATGTTCATGCATACAACATATACAATATAAATCAATCTCCACACACACACACACACACACCTTAAAGGCTCAGTTGTACTCACTCTTGGGTAAGTGTGTTAGAAAAGGTTCAGGTGTAAATTCGTTCGTAACCCCATTTTACGTTTCTCAGTTTAATTGAGAAATTTACTTTTGCAAACTGTTGGAAAACTTTCCACTCGTTCTGTCGTATAATATCCATCGTATTATTAACATTGACTATCTGAACCAATATTTATGCTTTTATATTAGTACTCTTGCATATCATATAACTGTACTAACTGGATTCTAAAGGACTTTGAAAAAAAGTCCGCACCCTGATGCAGCAGCAGCTGCGACACTGTTCTGTCCAGGTTGAAATACCGTAACCACGTGTCCAAGACGACACCTTGTTTGTATGGCACGCGATTTGAAACGCGCTGTCGTGTTTGATTTGCTCTGCCGAAATCACGTGACCATCACCACGCAGTGTTTTCCGTTGCATTTTTCCTCTCAGTCCGTCAGCTGGACTCGAGTGTGGGTCCAGGTGCGTCTTTCAAAAATGAAGCTGAAACCTTGTTGTTGCTCTTATAATTTACATTATCGCTTTTCATCCTAATCTTAATGTGCTGAAACAACTTTGCATGAACAAAAAAAAAAAAACATGTTTAATCTAAAGAAGAATAAAAGCCGATTAGAACTAAGTCGATTAGAACGAGCCTTTTGCCATAATTATTTAGCACGAGTTCAAATGAACTGTCTTTAAGAAGTCCAAAGTCTGTTGAACTCTGGCTCAGCTACTTCATTTTACACCAGCTTTCTGAAACACGCTCCCGGAACCCCACTCGATTCCAGCCGACGCTCACATGCCATAAAAAACGAAAGGAACGTTTCAACGGAAAACACCACGTGTCAGTGGTCACGTCATTACGGCAGAACGAATCAAACTCGACAGCGGGTTTCAAACAGCCGAGTGATGTAAAATTACACAACACCACCTGGTCAACAAAAAATATATATACTTTTAAAGTATATGTCTAATAAAGCTGCAAACAGTAAAGTCCTTGGTTTAAAGGAATGGCTGCACTGGGACACCTTAAATTATTTATCGACATAAAATAATTTATGCAGGTGCAATACAATCTTAATCATGTGTATTTTAATGTGCGAATATATAACTTTACAGGGATTCAGTATGTGACCAATAATTCACAATATTATGTGCTATATGTGTGCAATAATACACACACACACACACACACACACACACACACACACACACACACACACACACACACGCATGTACAAGTTGCCAGGCCCTTCTCGTCCTAAGCATTTCATTATTTGCAGCTACATGTCCTTATTAATTACACTGCTTTTAATGGTAGAGTTTATTTGCTACACACCATTTGTCCACTAGATGTCAGTAAATCCTTATAAATAAGCCTGGACACCTGAATGTGGTATTCCCTAGACAGGTAAACTCATTAACCAGTGTCACATCAACAACCTTTAACTGTTCACAATTGTATTTGTGATTTAAAAAAAAAAAAAAATTTTACCTGCAGCTTTATGTGGTCCATTTTTATTTATGTGGTCGAGTTTTATTTCGCTTCTTTCTATACACCTTGTAATTATAAATATACAACTAATTACAGTAATGTACTACTGTACTTTGTGATATATTACCCCAACACTGCTTGCAGTTGTAAAAATTATATCCTATTGAAACCAGGTGGAAAGTAAGTGTAATAATTATACAGATTATATATGGGAAGAATGTAGACCTACAGTGGTTAGTTATGGTTAAAATATTGCATGTTTCTGTTGCATAATCTATACAGTATTTGGAAGCAATAGTTAATTCTAGCACTGAACAGAGGTGCTAGACCATTAAACTTTTTCTGACTACAAAGCCTTTTTAAACGCTGCATTTTAGAAACACATCAATACACATACCAGTTAAAACAAACAGCTGTTGTATCACAGGTGCAACCATTTCAGTATACACAGTTAATGCAAAATTTATAAATGGGAGCATTGACCCCCAGTACTTAATAACGTTAATCAAGAATTTTATGATCATAAAGGAGCAGCTACATTATTTAAACTCCATTTTAAGAATGAAAGGGCCAAACAGTCACAAATATTACTACTTGTCCAAAAGATTCACAAGATTGAATTACAGCAGTGTAAATGTCGCACCCAAAGGACTGGGATGCAGGCCTTGGATGTACTGTACAGCCTCTTATTGTTGTAAAAATATCCACTGTGGTGAGTGGGATTCCCATACTTTGAACACACCACTGGAGTGATCAGAAAGCGGTATTATGGTGTCCTCCCAGTCAATCAGCAGATTTTGAGAGCCTTAAAAACAGAAAAGTTATGCTGAATAAGTTGACTGAACATCACGTGCAATAACTAACATATGGTCAGTATAAATTTTGGAACAAAGATACGTTGTTGTGCCATTTGGCCTCTGTACACCACCACATTGAATTTGAAATGAAACACTCAAGATGCCAGATGAAATCAACAGAAAAGTGTGGCATCAACCATTCAGGAATTACAGACATGTTCATACACACATCCATATTGGGGGTTCATAGATAATGAAAAAAAAAATGAACTTAAGGATTTCCTTTAATACTTGGATGAAAATCCTTTGCAGTTAACAACTGCATGAAGTCTGAAGCCCATGGACATGACCAATGCCGAGTTTCCTCCCTCAAGATGTTTTTCTGCCTGTGTGAATCTTTCTGCGTGTGTCTTCACGTATTGGAAAGCTCCACTTTTATTTACTGGATTAGTTATGCTACAACAGGTTTTTCTTATTCTCTTATATTTTCTTATATTATTCGTACATTTTTTTTCTTATTTTTCCTATTGGAAATTGTATATTTTTACTGTACATATATTTTATTATCTTATTCTTAGTTAAATCTATTTCTACTTTCTGTTATATTCATTTCTTTATTCTAAGGTCACAGGCAGTCGCCTAAGCATTTCACTGCCTATCGTACTGTGTATGACTGTGCATGTGACAAATAAAATTTGAATTTGAACAGCCCATGCAACTACTTATCAGCGATTTGTTCCATTATTTATGAGCCCCAACCCTACTTTTGTGAGCGTTTTAAATTTCTAGACAGACATTAATCCTAACAGTTGCTATAAGATCACAGCTACTCTTCTTGCAGCTGCACACAGTAAGAGAACACTGACAAACTCTCAAGTGTGATTTCATCGCCCAATTACAGATATTTATTTTTCTTTTATTTACTACAAATGCAATCAATTTACCAGTAACTTATATAATTTCATTAACCATATTTATTTAAAGGTGACTCATTTCAGAACCATCACTTTGTTGTTACCACATCACCACAGCAAATGATTATCCTGGACATTTTCAGAGAAATATGGTCACAGCCTAAACTATTAGTTTCCTCAGTGATAATGCTCTGTGTGTGTGTGTGTGTGTGTGTGTGTGTGTGTGTGTGTGTGTGTGTGTGTGTGTGTGTGTGTGTGTGTGTGTTTGTGTGTGTGTGTGTGT
>JAAGKR010011421.1:0-19455 GCA_011419295.1 Clarias macrocephalus
GAGTTGAGTCTGAATGCTTTGTAGCTCTGAAGTGAGCTGCTGCACACGGCTCAGCAGATTCTGTGATTGCGGTGCGCTGTTGTCCTTAGAACAGGTGGGAGAGGACAAGCAAGGAGTCTCCTTCTTACTAGACTCATCTGTTCGGACCTGCTGTGTGCTGAAACAAAAATCAAGCTCTAATGTAGAAGAATCATACTGATGCATTAGAATATTTATTATTCATCTATAACTTATTCAAACACTTAGGATGCTGATAATCAGAGGAAACAAAGTAACCAGAAAAGGTTAAGCTCATTATCAAACACAATGTACTTATTAAAATACTGTTGTACCAGTGATTGACGTACAGTAGTTAGAGACCATCAGATAGACAGAGTGGTGGAGATAGACTGGTATTTGGATGAACAGATGGCCTGTAACAGTTTCTGTATGTCTAACAGTGGAGTGCTACACTGTATTGTCAAAATTATCATCAAATAAGCAGAGTTACACTTATTTATCTGTGCCTCAAAGGGTTTGCCTATTGCATTCTTCACAGCACCACATATTCCAGTGGCCAATACCATACTAAAGTTCCTTCACACAAACACACAACTTGACCCATACAGTGAGATCATGCTCCTAGTTTATCTGCAGGTGAAAAATGGTAACTCTGTATAAACACTGTGAGCCAACTGACATATCTAATATTGAAACAGAAGGTCGGTACATGAGACAATATCTGGGGGTAATAATGCAGCAGAATGGCAATGGAATACATTATAGTTTAGCCTGCATCACTGTGCTAAAGCACTCGCTCTCTGAATTTCACATAGGCAATTGTGAATGAGATATGAGGAAAAGAGAGAGGGAGGGGGAGAGAGAAAAAAAATTGGCCTATCTGATATAGCAATTCATTTTATATGAGGCTTTCTCAGGGAAAACATACCAACTTCTTGCTTGGACAGAGACTAATAATAGTCCATAAAACCTTTGGACTCGGTACATTCTCCGTGCATTAAAAGTCACTAATCGTTCCTGAGTTGTTTGAAATAAATAACCAAAATGCAAGGAGTAATTCAAAGGAAAAGATCATGCATAAAATAAGATGAATAGACTGCTGATTTCACGTCAGGTATATAAATAACACGTGGTACCCCTGTCTGTTACAGGTCTTAGAGGTCTTTTATTATGCGTTATATGTCAATAATAACCTGGGCAGGTGGAAGACCCAATACAAACAAAAAACATCATCACATAATACACCTAATAATGGGACACAGTCAGACAACAATATGTCCTAAACCTTTCTTTTCTGCTTGTACTACAGAGGAGGGCTGCTTGTGGTTTTCCTGGCAGAATGAAGCTGGATTGATTGCCACAGATCTGTGTCATTTAGCCTCGACATTGTGTGTGTTTTTGCCTTAATGTCATATTACTCATTCTGTCCTCTTGTCCTTCTAATTAGTTTCAGAGAGGTTTCCATGTCATGCTTCTCCTTTCCTTTTTTTTTTTTTTTTCTCAAAGCAAGAGGCAATCAATTCCGATGTGATATTGATAGCCAAGGAAGTGATGTAAAGTTGTGTGCTTTGTTTAATTAAATGCAAACATATTGGGTACGAAGGTCCAATGACAGTGACAAACAAGGGCAAAGAAGCAATGCCTACGATGGATTATCTTATCTTATCCTCCCCCCAACTCTCACCCACAAACATGTACACTCAACTCAGTGTCCTCTCAAATCCAGCCCCCTTTCTGAGTATTTTATGAGAAGCCATTAAATGTAATTAAATAAATAATCCTGAAACGGTCCCAAGCCTGTTTGGTTTAGTAGCACGGATGCCTGCTAACACTACAAAGTGAGCAGCACAAACAGAACCTGTTCTCTCAGGACCAGACAAGACAAAAAAAAAAAAAAAAAACAGACTGGGCTCTTATGCTCTTCTGCTTGGCACAGAGCTTTTGCAAGTTTTACATTCATCTTCAAAATGAAGCTTGTTTATTAATCGCTAAAGGAAATCTTCAGACGACTAATAGGCCATACAAAAGTCTAAACATGAGGTAGTAAACTGCAAACAAGTTAAATAAAAAACTGTTTGGGATAATACACCACATTTCAGTTCTTGAGAAGTAATGTAGAAATCAGCAGGCCAGTTTATACAGCTCCTGTTTTGTTCTTATCTTTGATATGTCATTGTGTGCCTGTCTACACCTGCCTAAGGTTTAATGGCTTGTGTGTGTTGCTGTAGTTTCTATATGCACCAGCAGACATCAGGTCTAGCACTGTGTAAAACATTAACCAGAATCATAAGATAACTAATCAAAGGGGCCGGATCCCAATGAACCTGCCTCTATGACTGTGGAAAGAGGTTAAATATTAACACCAGCACAACATGGTATCAAAGAGGATATGTAAAATAGCCTTTCAACAGAGATACACCTGCGGCAAACTTTTTACCCGAGAAAGGCAAGTGCAAGGAGAGAGAGGGAGACGGAGAGAGAGAGAGAGAGAGAGACCTCTTAAAGTGCAGGTATCCCCAGCAACTACAACCACACCTCATTTTCACCCCCTCCTTATCAACCATATTTCCTCTCCAACATCTCCTGGATAAAAGCTATGACGTTTTCTCATATAACCAATTTCAACTCACCACCACTACCAGTGGTCTCCTTCCACTTTAATACAGCGAGCGAGCATTTTAGACAGGAAAAAGCAGGGGCACTGCTGTGAGTTTTGAATTAGCGTCCTGGTATTTTTCTCCTCGGTGGAGCTTGCTTGCTGAGAGGCATTCTAGAAAATCCACCAAATATATTTTGTTGCACAGAATGGAAAAGAAAACAAATCCAGACATATACTGAGACCCAAATCCTGTTTTTGTACCATGTCTCTGGCATACACAAAATGAAAATACTTCCCATAGCAAAACTACCCAGTCTAGCAAAGAAGGTTGGTGTGTAATGATGTGTGAACACTATGCCATGTGTTTGAGTATTCTTAGATCCTTTCTTGAGATTTAGCATTCCTTTTTAATGTGGACATTAAAATAGACTGTCTAATGCCTAATAAAAAAAAATAAAAAAAAACACTAATACAGAATCTGTGAGGTGGCCAAATAATTCTAATACCACAGTGTGTATGTAATTGTGTCAGCTGAGCTAAGGTGTTGACAGGGAGGGGTGTTGCCCTCAGTGATGATGACTGATCTCAGGGGAGATGGACCGTATGGGGACCAGGGTGTTAATCCATGTCCAGCCCAGCTTGGACTCCCTCTGCTCCTGGATTACACTCAAACAAAGCACCTTATATTTACATAAAGCTTGACCTCCTCAACACAGCACGTCCAGTGACAATGCTTTAAACTAAACTGGCTGCACAAAATCACCTCAACAGTAAAGTTCCTAATAGTAGAGTTTTGGGTAAAACGGATGGAGGTGCCAAAGCCCAAGGTTCACAGCACTGACATTCCATCTCGCGAGCACTCATCTATTCGCTGGCCTTTCATCTGACTTGGACTGTCTGTTATCCTAAAAGGCACAATGGAGCTGGCCAGGCAATCCTGAGAGCAAACATATCTTCTGGCCTTTGTTAGGTTTGGAGAATTCTGCCATTAAAGGTCCAGCCCCAAAGCCACATTGATAGGGAGAGGGAGCAGGATTGAACCCCGTCTTGCACAATACAGATTGTGTGGGTGAATACAATGTCCGCCTTCTCATCTTCTAGCACTGATGGCGTACGGGAACTGCTAGAGGGTGTGCTTCAAGTGCCATGAGCAGTCACATCTTTGCAAATGCATACGCGGAGGGGAAAAAAATAAACAAAAAAGGATCCTTGACTTAGAAGGATGTGTGTCTCATTAGAACAGGATACAGCTTCCCAAACCAGAAGGACCAGTTTATGAGCCAAATGTCTTGATCCTTTTCAGACTTCAACTGACTGAAAGAAAAAACTAAGTATATGACTCCTGTACTTATCGATTCAAGGCTAGATATGTGGGAATCTGCGGAAGTCAATGTAGCTCTTAATTCTGTCTCGGACCTTTACTTCTCTGCAAAAGTCTCAAATAAGTACTTGGATGTAGTGAATCGGTGCCAAAACAATCTAAGAAAAGGAGCCAGTGGTCAATGCCTTACAAAGTTCCAGAGTAAAGAAATAATAATCACTGCCCTTTAAATCTCCAGTCCGCAAAATAACATAGGAAAGCATCGCAATGGAAGCAAAATTGATCAGCACATCTTCGAATGCACTTCACTCATTCGAATAGTGAATTTCCATGGCAATGATTAACCTTACCTATTTTCAGATATTTTTTCACACCAAGGCACACATTGATTATGAAAGCTAGTTTTAGTATTTATTATCTGTTTTTAGACTGTGCTGCTGAGCTGGCTCAATAAATGTTTCTTGCCTGCTTTAATAAGAAGATCAGTGATGATGGGAGTTGGCATATAGAGTTCTTTATTAAGAAGTTAAAATGGAGAGCACTCCATGGGCAAACTCTTTCAAAGAGTGTGAAAAACCGAGGGAGGGCAAAAGAATGAGCTGGTAGAGAGAAGAGAGAGAGAGAGAGAGAGACTGCACAAAGGACAGTGAACAAATAAAAACCCAGAATAAAAGCGTACAACAATGGGAACTCAGTAGTATATGTAGCTTGATATTTGTGTATATATTTTTTTAACAACAGTTATATTCTGTTGCTCTGACTTTAAAATCCATAGTGTTAGAAATTCCATTTACACAGAAAAAACAACAACAACAAAAACAAAAAACAGACATTACAAAGTTCTTTGGTTAAGCTTGGCTCTTATCTTATAACTTGTGTTTGTGGAATTAGCTGAGGTCTGCCAGATAACTAATGCAAACCTGGGCATGAAGTAAAGAAAGCATGCTTGGAGCTGAGAGTTTGCTGTATGAGAACTGTAATGTCTGTGTGTGTGGGAGTGGAGGGAGGGGGGGGATGATTGCGTGTGAGTTGTGAGGATGGATGACCCACCTGTGGCACCTGCGCAGGACCTGGAGCTCCTCCTCCAGTTTGTGCCTAAGCTCCACTGCCATATCCCTCTCTCTCTGCACAGACTCCAGCTCTGCCTGAATCTACACACAGAGCAGTGGGTGTTTGTTTTAAAACTATGCACAGGAATATCAAAGTAATGACACTATGAGATATTTATTAGTAAACTAGTTATCAAATGATAAGTGACAAGTCTGATTATTTACACCAGTTCGAATTGTGATTAAAAATTGAATCCGTTTCTTTTAAGCGCCGTCAGTGTTGATAATGCTGCTTTATGGACTGTAATTTGATTACACACATGCACCTCTCTTATCTCAACTGCCAATTTTAATTGCTCATTGAGAATTGACAGTGGAACTCAGCTGTGCTACCTCAGCTGCCAAACTCTTTCCCCATGTATCTCACACACACACACACACACACACACACACACACACACACACACACACACACACACACACACACACACACACACACACACACACACACACACACACACACACATTCATTCTCTTCCTCTCATTCGCACACAGTGAGGAACTCACTCCAAGGGGGATCTAATTCACTCTATTGTCTTCCCATTCAGCACCTACTCAGAGACAGCATGTTGGGTGACACAGGCTGCAGGGGAGGCTGGGTAAACACTGTCCCCTGCTTAAACCTGACCAGTACTAAAGCTCCTGCTAATGACCAGCCGTTGAAACAGATCCATTGTTGGTCTCACCCTCCCAACAGCTGGGAGCGCAGGAACAGACAATGGAGGTTGTCTAAACAAACACAACAACCTGCCCTACTGTAAATGCCTGCGATTGACTATCTCTATGATGAGAGGAAGAGAGGGAGGGGAGTAAAAGAAAGGAAGATACAGAGCTTGAGACAAATGAAGTTGAAGGGGTCAAGAATACAAAAAAAAAAAAAAAAAAAGACCACTCAGAAAGTTGCTGAATAACAGTGTTGTAAATGTGTTTTATTGTTTTGGTGAGAGTTAAGAGTGTAGATTTGAGAGATAAATTTCCCCTGTGTTATAGAATAGGTGAATGGGATTTTCTGTGCCTTATCTTCAGACTAAAGGAGGACTGTATTACTCTGTACACTTGAAGTGATAACACACTGGGCTTAACCTGCAATCCTATTGCGTACAGACTTCCCCATTAGGATTTCAGCATTCAAATAATTATAGTCAATGTTTAAAAGCCTTAGCTCGTGTTGTAGATCATCAAAGCATTTTATTTACGATAAAAACACGGCCTAACATCTGTATAAAAATTTTAATTTAGAAAATATTTTTTACTAATATATCATATACTAAAACCGTTACAATTACACTCCCAGGTTTTATTTAAAAAAAAAGTTTCTTTGTACCGAAGGAAACGTGTGTTGTGGAGTTGCAGAATGATTGCTGTATGGTGAGCGTTATAAACACCTTTGCCCTAAGTGCTTGCAGCTTCTGCCACGGCAGCCCAATCATTCTAATTACTGGAGTGCAGGTCTCACAAGTCAAAGAGAACATCAAAAAGACGCTAACCTCTAAAGTCAATATGTACTTTTCTCCAACAGGGAGCGGAGCTCAACTTCAAAGCCGGATTCTTTTAATCATATGTATTTTATCAGCATTCATTATAATATTATCCAAATGAGGTCCACAGAGTGGTGTTTTAACCTGGAGAGATTACTCTGTGTAAAGGAGAGTGGCTGCCTTGACCTTTAGGAGAGACTGCTGGGTAGGGCAGTGCTGGGCAGAGCATGGCCTTTCGGCCTCAGTAGGGAGAATCAGCAGTGACACACATGCACACACATCATCAGCAGTGCTGCACTCTGATAGCAAACTGGCTTCATTGCTTATTTACTAATCAATCATCTCATCAGATTTCTGCATAGCAGTTTGAAATAATTCACTCCACATTTATTTATCTACATTAAAATTCACAATACTTAATAAAGACAGAAGCACCTGATATAAAGAATTCCCTCATTGAGACAAGAAGCATCCATTCTCAGTTGTCCGAGTCAGCATACAGATAAGCTGGCATACCTGGTCTAATTTTCGTATTAGTTGCTGAGCAGGAATGTGCACAGACTCTGTGATGGGCCTATTGCTCTAAATCTAAACCCCACAATTTTCAAAAATCACCCATCAAGCATGAACCTGGACTGTGTCAAATATGATAAATTAACCAACCATAAATTCAATTTAAGGCAATTTCATTTAAAATGTCTTTAAAGTTAAAATATTAATGAATTTTAAAAAATGCACCGTTAGTTTAATATATTATTGCAAATTTTGAACATATTTTGCATCTTGAGCTTAACCCTGCCATCTATTAATCTGACTGTAAAAAAACCTGTATGGTGACCACACTTTCATCATGATACAAATGTAATTATGTTTTTAAACCAACAGAAGGTAAATTTTTACCTTCATGTAAAGCATGAAGTTTATGTAAAGCACTTTGAATTACCATTGTGTATGAAATGTGCTATACAAATAAACTTGCCTTGCCTAAATTAAGCATTCAGAGTTTCAGTAAACATTTTTGAAAAAATAAATAAATAAATAAAATAAAAACAACAAGCAAACATCAAAACTCTGACCTCTGATTATGTGTTGACAATGTGGACATCATTCATTCATTCATTAATTTTCTACACTGCTTATCCTGTACAGGGTCATGAGGGCCTGAGGCCTATCCCAGGAGAGTTTGGGCATGAGTACACACAAACTGGAGTACCCAGAGAAAACCAAGCACATAGAGAACATGCAAATTCTCTTGGAGGTAGGCGCAAGGCCACAGTGCTAACCATTACACCATCAGGCTCCCTCTAGGACATCATCTAAAATAAAAATTTAAAGTAGATTTTGTACAGTAATAAACATTTTTTTATTAATACCATGTCCATTTGCAGGAATGAGCATCTAGATTATCATTCAAGGACACTGCTTATTGAACATGACTAATAGCTCCTGACACATGCAAAAAGGAACCTGAACACCCAAGTTAATTTGTTTCATATCATGCGGATGTTCATTTATTTAATCAGAAATGAGCTCATGTACAAGTTATCTTGTGTTATAGCTGCCCATTATTAGCCAGCTAGTTAAGACCATGCGTCCATGCGACACCCCTCCAACCCCAGCTTTAGCTCTGCCCTTTGCACGTCCACACTGCTGGGCCAAAGGCTGGTCGGAGATCAGAAGGAAAATAAGGACACCTTAATCTCTGAAGGATATACTGAAGATCCCTGGCCCATTAAGAGCATCCTATATGCACAAGTGTCTTTTAATGTAAAAAGAATCAAAATATCTGCCTGAAACAGCTGCTAACATTTCACTTCAAGTCTCATTAGTGGTCTTACAATTTAAATAAAGCCATTTAAAAGTATACCATTTAGATTGGAGTGCTGGATCTCTGAGGGGTCAGAAGAAGCAGCTATAGTGGTTTAGTGTGCTAGCAGCTTGGGAACCCGGGACAGGCTTGTGTGATCACTGTGTGGCCGTCACTGCTCTGAGAGAAAAGCTGCAGAGCAAACACAGGTGGTTCAGGGCAAGGGCAAAGCCCTCAACAACAGCCTGCTTCTACTGACCTCCGCAGCCACTTCAAGCCCATTCTCAACCCCCACAACGGCACTCCACCCTACGCATTTAGAGCTCCCTTAAACCTCTCTCTCTCACACGCACACACTTTATATCCATTTGGTAAAGGTCTCCGAAATGGCTGCTGAACAGGTTCTTGCAAAGGTAAAGCAGAGATGAAACAGGAGATAATTGAGCGAATAGCCTCAGGTTTTCTCCAACTGAAACTCAATGTGACAATTTCTTGGCCAGTAACCTGCTTACTTTGCGAAATATAGTATAATAATATCCTGCTGTCTGAGAAGTTTCTTATTCCTTGTTCCATAATTACCAAAAAAAAAGAAAAAGAAAAAGAAAAAAAAATACAGTTAACAGTGTTAACCATATGAGTGACAGTTTAAAACCTACCTCTTAATATTCATCCTGAATAAATCTCTTAAAGCTTATGTGCTCCAAATTTGATATAAAGATTTTTGAATAGAGGTTTTGTACAACATTTTCTATGCTACTCTGACTTTTTTTTTTTTAAATAAAATGTCAGTCGATAAGCAGAAGTCCTGCTCATTTTTAAATTGTTTTGTGGATATGTTCCTAGCACTGTTGAGTAATTTTTCGACAGCTGTTCCCATTTCGTTTTAAATTAAAACCCCGCTCTGTAATCCCAAGAGTGAATCTGTAATTAAGGGGATTTAAAGAAAAACCAAGTGCTACATTAATAACAAAATTTAATATATTTCCAAATAATCCATTCTTCTACCCACCATAATTGTAAATCAGAACATACAGTACCAGAAGTCCTTGGAAAGCTTTGACCAAAGACACAAACTGGACTTTTTTCATGATACAGATTTTCATTGATGTTTAGTAATTTAGTAGTCACTACTATTCTAATAAAAATTCTGGAAAAAAAAAAACTCAAAATAGAGTGTCTTTAATTGACTAACACCATTACATTGTCAGGAGGGCGAACAACAAGGATTCAATTTACCATTCAAATGATTGTCTATTTACCAAACAACATAATCTACAGATTCAAATACAGTTATTCATATGTAAACATAATGATTTGAATACATGAAAAAATTACACCATAAATAATGTCTATGATACATTATTAAATCAATACAATTACAGTATTAAAATTAAACTCAATATAAAGATGAGACAACTAACAGTCTGAAAGTCTATTTAACATATGAGGAGTTAAAGTGAAATGGGTTTACACGGGGCAGTGGCCCAGGTCGTGGCCCTGACATTGCTCCCCTGGTGAAATGTCCTCTCTCACTCTCTCAGCATGTGTTTACTCAGCTCTATCTAATGACGGCCCTTTTACAGCACTCTGCATTTAACTCAAGGGCTCCGGCTGCATCAGATAAATACAGCAAATCAAACAGGGCTGTGTTTGCCCTATTCCTCCCTGACAGACACGTAGCGAGGCACTGCAGTTCGCTGAGCGCCCCTGTCACCTTAAAACCGTGGGTAACACCACCACTACGGTCCAGCTCTACATCAATACAAGTTAATAAATTATAGGTCTGATTAGTTAATGGGCTGATGATTGAGGGCAGTCAGTGTAGGGGGTTAATCTGGGTTGGAGAAGCATTCTTTAAGCATATATAGTGCAGAAGATGTCATTAGTTGTAAATGTTTTTTTTTTTTTACCTTGCGCACTCTTTCCTGATTATTTGTCATGTTCAAGTGGTAGGTGGTGTTGGTCTGGCTCATCTCTTTGGTGTGAAGAACTTCTTGCTCCAGACGCTTGCACTGCAGAGAGGAAGATTCAGACACCAAGACTGATGATTGAAATACATCACAACTTATACAGAGGGAGAAAAAAAAAGTAGCAATTCTAAAATTCTCCTTCTCTGATGATATTTCTTCATTACATTATCTCCTCAACATTTTTCTTCATTCAGGCTGAAGCTTCTTTCTGGACCGATCACAGAACCATACAGGCATGCATGGACAAAGAAAAGGTCAAACTCAATGCATTGTTCATGTTTATTCCAGATCTGGCCTTTTTATTTACCCACTGTTTGTATTTTGAGTAAAATAAATAAACTTTGCACCCTGTACACAATTTATACACCATTATTATTTAACATACAGAGCTGAACTAATATTTACAATGTGCCTTGCAGTCTCAGTAAGAGCATGTTGCAGTGAAACAGCGTGTAACTAAAGCTGTTCAATGAGAGGTGAAATCTCAGCAGGATACTAGCCCTCAGACTTAGTTGTTATTACATTTACTGTAAAGCACACACCACTGATATTACTCTCTCTGTATGTAATCCTTAGAGAAACACATTCATTTGTTGTGCATTTCAAAATAATATTTAACAAAACGTTGTTACGAGAAAATAACCACCATTTACGGTATGGATGTGATTGGTAAAATGTTTATATCTATATATTAGGGCAAAACAGCTATACATAATGAGCAACAATATTTAGCACACGTGAAACTCCACCCCAAAACATTCCGCTCTATCGGCTCTTTTCTTACACGGCATTAGGATTAAAGCAGCACTGACAGACAGACAGACTGACTGACTGACTCACTGAGCAACAGACAGTATAAACACTGATGCGACAGCTCCTCGCTGCGTATTATTGTAAGTCTAGTTGTTTTAGACCAATCCATATGTGCTCTTCTCCATGTGCACATACCAAGACCGAAGGACACTTACTAGGAATGTAAACCATCCTTGCTGCCTGACAAGTCCCAGTGTTTCGGCATCCAGCTGCCACAAAGCCCAGTGTCCATGCAAACAAGCCTTTCAGCCACCGAGCCCACTCCCAGCCCTTTCCTCTGCAGACTAAAATAATACCACAGCCAGCCAGACAAAACACACAGCTCCTCTTTAGTGTCAGCCTGAGTTATGGCTCTCAGGGAACAGATGTTTTTTGGGGGAAACGTATTTAAATCAGAATGCACCTCTGTTCTGATGCAAAGACCTATCCTGCTGCTAGCCCCCCAAAAATAGCCATGGTCCAGGGAAATGAGGCATACAAGCAGACACATTAACCATGTTAGGCTCTCGAATTTACCTCCATGAATCAGTCAGTCAGTTGTTTCAGAATCAGTGAATTTCAACATAAAATTGGAGTCAGTATTAGGACGTTAACGCCACATAATAGCAAACTGAGCGAGGGGGCAAATCCACCAAATATGATTTCAAGAACATTCAGAATGGCCTAAATCATCTAGAGAGGCGATTTCATTTCCTCTCTTACTTTAACATCAGCACTCTATCAATACCAGGAGAAATTCAATAAGCGTATCAGGCACAGGGACGTAACGAAGCACATCTTATTCTGAGCATTCACTTCAAGGATAGGAGGGAAGTGAAAATAAGATTTATTTCTTCCAACACTTATCCAGCTTTTCATATTCCAGCAGGCCGGAGGGATGCGGCGGCCCTCTGCCTGCTGCCGACAGCTAATCCCTGCGAGATGAAGAGAGGGATGGGAGAAGCGGCAGGGGAGACAAAAATCCTTAAGGATAGAGAGGGGACCCATCTCTGCCTTAGATGGATTAGGCCAGCGTTTGCAACATACTTCTAAAATTGCCCTGTAGTGGGTTTTGGCCTTGCAGAAAAATCAGGATGCAATTTCACAGAAATCTCAAAAAGGTTGGGGGATTTCACTAATAAAGTGGTAGGTTTTGGATGAAGTTAGACAGGTTACACATTGCCTTGCATTTGCACTAGAAAGGTTAACCCTGCTTAGTCAGTCCACTATTTTCTCCAAGTTCTATTTCATTCCATATACTGGAAACTCATAATATGAGTTTCACTTATCCCTTAATGGAGTATGCAATAAGAAGAAACAGTTTATATAAAGGCATAAAGCCACCCTATCTGTAGAATGTAGTGACTTTATGCTAAAAGGTTGGATATGGAGAAATAGCTGTCAAATTTAAAAGAGTTTGGTCTATATAAGAATTTTTTTTTAAATAGTTTTCTGATGTGCCAGACTCTGTAATCATCCATATGCGAGTTTCTATAAACAGCAAGAGGGTGTGTGCAAAAACAGAGATGGCTTTTCTTTAGTGGAAGTGTCAAAGCAGCACAGCATCAGACTCAGCCTGCTGTGTTGTCTTCCTTCTGTTATATGCCTGCCTTTCTATGTTGTATCCAGGCAGGTCTTCCACTGGGAATTCTCCAGAAAGCACCCAATAATAAAAATTCCTTGAAGCAGAAGAACAGAGGAATATGGTTCAGTCTTTGGTCTGTGACCAATTACACAGATGGATTTATTAACCATTATGAGATTTTTTTTTCTCCTCATGATGGTTTAAACAGGTACTCAGCTAACCTCATTTTATGGCACTTAATGTTGCTGAACTGTTCCTAATCAACAGAAGCCATCCCATATCATAACACTACTCCCACAGGCTTGTACAGTAGGCACTAGGCACAATGAGTGATCACTTCATCCGCCTCTCTTCTTACCATGATGCACAAACCACTCTAGAACAGGACAAGTCTGCCCTTTTTCCAATTTTCCCACAGTCCATTCCTTATGCTCCTCAGTAATTTGAAGCCTTTTTCCGGTTAGCCTTACTGATAAGTATTTTTTATGGGTACACAACAGTTTAGTCCCAATTTATCAAGTTCTCTTCACATGATGCAGGCCAATAATTTGAACCTCGTTTTTTTCCCCTCCTAATTGCTTAGTTAAATCCAGGTGTCAATTTTTGGCTGGGCAGCCTATCTCTTATTACACCACCCCATAAAAAACACAATCATGAGATCATAACACTGCCTCCAGAGAATTGTAAAGCACTATGCATCGCTTCATTTGATTTCCCAATTTATTTTATTCTGCAAATTCACTAAGCATTTAAGTTATACAAAATATGTATATTTTTTGTGACCACATTTCCTCAGCATCATCTTTCTAGATAGTTCCTAATCCAATTTTACTCTTTTTTTTTTAATCTGTTGGGTTCTTGACTTAGCTTGTTGTCCGTCAGTAATTTGACTCATCTGAAACACACTTTTTTTTTTTTTTTTTTTAGGTGTTTATAAGAATCATGTGCTGGGCACAGGGCAGTCTAAATGATTACAACTGATCATAACTAGTACAGGTGAGATTATCCACTGAATCAACAATGAGTCTTGACAGTCAAACTGTCATTGGGAAGTGCAAATCACAGTTTACAAGTTGCCGTCTCTTTGAACATTTTTGTATTGGGAATAATTAAAGAATACTTCTTTCTATTATAACTTATGAGTGATCTTTCACTATAATAGTGACTGTCCAAAAACAGATTCTATCTTCCTACCTCACCAACAAAGGAAGGTACTGTTTAATACCCTTTCTTCTAAGAAAATAGTGATAGTGACTTTTATAACCACTCACAAGAATCAATGTTTACTGTCTTAAAAACATTCGAATACATTGCGAAAATCAAAACATTAAGCATCAGAAGAAAGGAGCCTGATTATCCAAACAATAAAATTTTATTTATATAGCATTATATAATACGGCCAATAACCAACCTAGAATTGCGAACAAATACACTGGCCCACGTTTGAACTTTGAAATGAAGTAAAATATCTGGATGTCAATATTTGGCTATGTGCTTGTTTGTTTTCATTTGATTGAAATATGTGTGTAGGAATGGTATATCAAATATTTGAGGTTATGCAGCAATATTTGTCACTACATGTGAATTAGGTGCTTGCAGTGTTGATTCTTAAATCAGCGCCAGATGAGTGAATAAACTTCATAGGCACTATAACTGTGTGCTATAACAGACTAGTTATCAAAGGTATCTTACAAAGGTGTTCAAATGCAGTAAGAATGGTAAATAGTCAATATTTATATAAAGGTGTTTGATCATCTTCTGTGGTTGAAGGGTTGCAGGCTTAGTACATGACAAGTGTGTGTGAAGTCTTGGGAACTGATGTGTGTTAAGGCTGACCCTGACTGGAGCGTGAGGTGTGTGTTGACTGCGATACAGATTCCTACCTTGGTTAAGGCATTGTCTCGCTCTTCTATGACAGCTTTCATCTCCTCGGAGGTGATCTTGGAGCGGCGCTCCCTAGCCCTCTGAATACGCTCCATGATGGCCATGCCACTTTGCTCAATGCTCAAGGCAGAATCCGCACTGCTCACCCTGTTCAGCAACTCCTCCAGGTCCTAACACATGCACATAGACAAAATCTTATCCATGAGAGGATCTTTAATTAACATAACTATTAAATTAGCTAATTATTTTATAAAACATCTAACTCTAACCTCAGTAATCAGATGGAAAACTATTGTCTGTATTAGATAAAAAAAAAAAAAAAAAAATAAAAAAATCCAGTTTTTGTAAAACTGCCAACCCAAAAGGTTTCCAACACATACACACTTGATTAACTCACAAAAGGACACAAACTTCACAGCAGGGCAAAAAATATATTTATTCATCTGTAGGGTTTTATTGGGTAGAACAAAATAGAAGACCAAGATCATGTTCATGTTTATTCTATGCTAACAATAGTCATTGATTCTTATTAAAAGGTTTCTTATGTCTAACTTTAAACAAAGAATTACATTTAAATTTGATTTCAGCTTTCTAAGCAGCGTTTCCAATCCTTTGTTTCTTAAGGTTGTTTTCTCATATAACACAATCTCACTATAATGGTAGAGAGAAAAATTGTAAGACCACATGAAATTCTCCAAAGGGCTTACCATGTCAGTTTCTTCTGGGTTAATATTCTCCAGCCTGGAGAAGAAGGGTGCAAGGCAGGGAGGGGGGAGATAGGAGTGAGAGAAAGACATAAATGAAATGTAGTGAGCTTCCATCAGTTTCCTTTCCTGCACTTGGCAAAATGAGATCACTTCCTAAAGCCAGTAATTGCATTCTGTTGGTTTTTCTGTGTGGTGCAGAAGACACTCCGGCATATTAAAAGTGCCACCAGCCCATGCTATTATTTCACAATAATGCCCATTCTGCTCAGCACAGACAGTGAACTGTTAAGATATTAATGTTTACTACACTATATGACCACAGATATCAAATGTTCATATGTGCAGAAAGGAAGTTGAGACGTATTAGGACTGAACTGTTTAGAACCTTCTGGTACGGAGCATTTTAAAAGGTAAAGATGAAGTTAATTATGAAGACCAGGGCCTACTAAATAACAACTTTAAAATATTGATTTATCTGTTATATGTTTATGAGATGCCTGGTATGCCTGGCATCCTACAACACTACTAAAATACAAGCCCCAGTCATTTATTGCACCTATTTAAATTTAACATAAGCATTTCTTTAACATGCATCAACTAAGAAATACACATAAAGGAAAAAGATTATATATGCTTTCAAAACATGATAAATTTCCTGAGAAACTGCAGTAATCCTCCTTGTTAGGTGGTTCTCTCCTTTGAGAGTAAATCGGATTGTTCCAGACCTTCACTGGCAGAAAACAACAACCGCTCATATAATTTACAAAGGCATTACACGGATCACCTCCCATTATAAAGGTACATACTCATTCACACACGGACCCTGCAGTGACCTGTGAAAATAAGATTTCAAAATGTGCCTTCCCATACTCAAAGATTCCCAGTGATAATGGGATTCTACATGCTTGGCCATCAATTACCATTTCTAGAGGGAGGCTGATATGGGCACTGCAATTCTGCTTTGAAAAAGATGTTTGCATAATTAGATTTTGAAGCGTGCCCGGGTGTTTAAAAGAATGACAGAAAAAAGCATTTTATGCTACTCAATTACTGCAGCCTAGTTGAGTGACAAGAGGAATCATCATTAAATCATGAGTGTGGGTGATGTATTAAGTAGTATACAATTAATATGTAAAAGCAAAAAAAAAAAAATTGTTGTGAGGTGGAATATACCTACTGAGCATGTCAATCATATAATTTTAATTACTACAATGTGATTAGATTATATTTACCACTCTCTCTTATCTATCGCTATCGCTTACAGGTGCACAAATCAGCTTTAAACGGTCCCAATATTTAAGAACAGCATTCTCGCCCTATAACTACTTGCACCTGCAAACTAGACAAACAGATAAAGATCATCACATTAATTAGGGCAGTCAAGGCAGGGTGTTAACGGTAAATATCTGCTGAGCTGAAGGACTTGATTGATTTCCTATGCAGTGCAACTTTTGACTGACAAGCCAGCACCAGGGTGAAGGGACTCTTATGAAATGTCACACCAGTCTGATATATTTCCAAACCAGTCGATATTGGATTTTTCTCTCTTCACCCTTCTCAACCCTGAGTCCATTCATCCAGCTTGTCCTGCAACAGCAGGAACAAAGCAGCCTCCCATAGGGCTAACAAGTAAACCCACACCCTGGGTGCAGTTCACAAAGCCCTAAAGCGCCAGTACAAAAGGCCTGAAAATTTTAGATTGGTTTGTAACACGAGGTTGAAGTTAAAGGCATAATGGAAATCCTCTTGTACATTTTACAGCTGCTTCTGGGTCTTTTCCATTACTCACCAATCTTAATACAAGACTACATAAAAAGCCAATCAGTGGTTTAATAGTACAATATAACTTTATATAATATAATTTGTTTGATATATTAAACAATATTTCCATAATGAAAACTGTTGCTTTATAAGTGAATCAGGAAACTGCATGGATGCCAGCCCTCTTTGGAGACTCAACAGGCTGAGAAGACTATTTAAATCTGGGGAAATACATACCCAACCCTGATATCCTCTAGGAAGAATCTAAAGTGACTAAATGGCTTGCATGAATCAAGATAATATACGAACATACTCAAGTGCTGTCTCTTGAAGCTTCTTGGCTCGGAGAAGAGCCTCATCCCGCTCCTCATTAGCTAGCCGCAGTCTGGCCATGACAGCCTGGTCCCTCTCCCTCTGAGCTTTATAAATCTCCTCCACTAATGCTAAGAGAGATGGAGACAGAAAGAAGTCAGACAGGGAGAGAGAGAGAGAGAGAGAGAGAGAGAAAGTATAAGAGTGAGATGGGTGGTTATTACTTTTGTATTGCCAAAACCAGCGTTTCAGCTGCACAATAACAAGGCTAAGCTCCTCGGGAAAAAGGTTATTGCTACTGAAACACTGTGGCAAAGGTATTAATAACTATAAGTGAGCCTCATTTCGAGATGGCTGCCTCTGCTCAGGTTTGACACACGTGTGCCCAGAGTAATAAAAACAGCAGCTGTGATGTACCTTCGCAGTCAGAGTCATGTCCAGGAGTGGCATTCTATAAGGAAAATTTCAGCATCAAAACACCCTGGTTTACCACTACTTTAAAAGGGAGAGCAAGCAATTACACATGCTCATGTCAAGAATCATCTCATACTACTCGTACACAGGAGAGATGTACGGTTTGTGAACAGAGGGCCTCAGTACCAGGCTGGTACATTGAGAAATACATGGAAAGCAATTTGTGTGCCAAAAATTTTAATTTCAAAAGTAAACTTGTATTCAGGATCCTCATATTTACCATATCTAAATATATAGAATTAATACATTTTACCTAACCCTAACTATCCATCTTCTAAGGTTTATATTGGGACAAAAAATTATTAGGTCTATCTTTTACAGAATTTAAGGTCTAAGGACAAGCAGAGTAAATCATGCTTTGTGCCATCACACTATCTTTAACCTCCTTTTAAAGCTCACTGAAAGTAGCATTGACACCCATTAACATCTAATTCCCCTCTTTGTGCTGGCTTAATGATAAACAGGCAGCTTCCAGCTAAGTCAAGCCAAAGTTCAGTAAGTAAATCAATATTGCATTTTGGTAGAATTTGCTCTTTAAGTACTGCCTTCATGATGTTAAAATGAACTTCATGAAAGCTCATATGATTAATAAAAAACTATTTGTTGCCTAACGCTCTACATATCTTGTGTTTATTAAAGTCAGCTTGATGAACAGCTTTCTGTATGGTTAAAAAGAACAGTTTCAAATGTATGTTTAGCAAAGATAAATCGCAAGAAATTCCATTAAGATAATCTGTGACATTGTGGTCTGATAGCTGTGTAAAGGTGCATAATGAATTACCAGAAAACTTTCACCTGTTACAGTGAAAGTCTTCTGGTCTCTCTGCCATATTGACAGAACCAGAAATAGAATAAAACCTCCAACAATGCATGAATGCTTCTATTCTCCGAAAACATAGATGCTTAGAAATATCAGACAAAATTAAAACTAAAACGTTGTGTGTGTTTGGAGCTCTGTTGGTAAACACTGTTCTTCAGCTGGGTCAAAGTCTCATTCCGCATCACTGCTTTCCTCCATACCTGCAGCCCTCTCACATGCATGGGCCCCAAGTTTCTCTTCCTGAAGCTGGTTGTCCAATCGCATGGTCTCAAGCTCCTTCTCCTTCAGGGCCAGCTTGTCCTGGAGCTACAGAGACACACACACACAGAGACAGACAGAAACACGCACACAGAGACGTACGCGCGCGTGCACAGACAGACACACAGACAGACACACAGACAGACACACAGACAGACACACAGACAGACACACAGACAGACACACAGACAGACACACAGACAGACACACAGACACAGACAGACACACAGACACAGACAGACACACAGACACAGACAGACACACACAGACACACACACAGACACACACACAGACACACACACAGACACACACACAGACACACACACAGACACACACACAGACACACACACAGACACACAGACACAGACACACACAGACACACACAGACAGACACACAGACAGACACACAGACAGACAGACACACAGACACACAGACACACAGACACACAGACACACAGACAGACAGACACACAGACAGACAGACACACAGACAGACACACACACAGACAGACACACACACAGACAGACACACACACAGACAGACACACACACAGACAGACACACACACACACACACAC
>JAAGKR010011422.1:0-19453 GCA_011419295.1 Clarias macrocephalus
AATGTTGGCACTTGATCATTTGGATATAGAAGCTTATGGGGTGGGGCATCTGTGGATCCGACTTATTTGTCTGGCGCATCCCATGAGTGGTCAATCGAATTAGGATCTAGTTTGAAGGCCAGGTTGGTGGCCTTGGGCACTTTGCCTGCCGGGGCCCATGTGTGGTGGGCTGAGGTGCGTTGGGTGACCTGGTGTCTTTCTCTAATGGGAAGCATTGACTATTTTACCAATTTATGCTGCACTGGCTTACCTTTGGAATCAGACCAGACAGGCCAGCCTTTGCTCCCCACAGCCATAGCCTTGGGTGCCCATAATCCTGTCACCAGTTTACTGGTATATAATTGATAATCAATGAATACATATATAAAGGGTAAGAAAACCACAAAGCACAAAGCATAATGCCCACTGTACAAGTCTCTGGAGGCAGTGTTATGACCTTCAGGTTGTCAGGTCAAGGCTCAACAACTTTATGTGGTAATAAAATAAAGTCAGCTGACTACCTGAATAGACTGAATGACCAGAATAACACATCAACGGGTTTTTCTTCTCTATATTTCAGGACTCAAACTGTGAAAGTCTATCTATCTATCTATCGGTCTATCTATCTATCTATCTATCTATCTATCTATCTATCTATCTATCTATCTATCTATCTATCTATCTATCTATCTATCTATCAATCATTGCTGTTGATTGTATGTATTTATTATTCATATCTGTGTCTAAGGTTCACAGAAAGCTCAGTGATATGATTGTCATCATCATCGTCATCATCATCATCATCATCGCCCATGTCTGTTGTGTCAGTGGTCTTTCCAAAGTCATCCACAAAAGAAAGAGAAATTAATTGTTGTTTCAGAGCCGTGTATAGTTGCATTGTTCAAAGAATTAGCATCATGCTTTACCTGTGAGTGCAGCAGCTGGCAGTCTAAGGGAAATGCAGTGTTACAGCTGGCCTCTCTTTAATGACAGCCCTACCTCTTTAAGCCTTCTGTGCAGCTGTGTTCTGTAGAGTATATCACACAAATACATTAATATAATTAATATATAGTTTAAAATAATATAATATCTTAAAAATAAATATAATATTATAATAAGAGTAATATAATATATAAAGAATATATCGAGTTATTAAATATATTCAAAGCATGAAATTAAGGCAGTGGTTGTTTGATGAAAACGCTTGTCTGCTTAAGTACGAAACATTTCAATAATCTAAATCCAAGCTCCTGAAAATATTTAACATCACTTTATTGCTGAAAAAATAAATAACTAGCTATAGCATGGGTGAATAGTTGCAAACAGAAAGACACTCTGGTTTGACTGGGAGAATCCATGATGGCAAAGTATTTTTCCATTATCTGGTGACCTTTTTATAATTAAAAATAAATAAATCTGAAATGAAAAAGCAGCTCATTTATTTTGTCTTAACACAGTTTATATCCACCAGCCAGCTCCCTTCTCCTGTAGATTTACACCTTCTTTATTTTATTTCTTTTATTCACTTTCTTATGTTTTTTTTAACACTAACTGATAATAATTAAACAATTTAATAATTATTTTTTTTATTTCAGTAATAATAATAATAAAAGTTATAATTATATATTAATGCCATCCAGGACAGTTCACCTTAGAGGAGGGTGATGTTATATACTGGATGCATCATATGGAGAAATATGATGCATCCAGTATATAACATCACCCTCCTCTAAGCCCCTGGCCTCTGGTTTAGACCTGTATTTATAATTACCTACGATTATAGTATACTTCCTGACATTCTTTGTATTTGTTTCCACTCTAGAATAACACATAAATGTAGAAGGGGTTTAGATGTGTTTACTCACTCAAAACCGTTCCTGTTTTACTATATTCCATCTTATTTCTGACAATATACTGTATAAATCAATATAACAAACTCTACCAGTCTGATATATACATGTAGAACCTATTGACCCACGCTATAGACGAATAAAAGGCTATATGGCACGCTATACTGCATCAATTTAATTGGAAGCAGAAACGCACTGCAAGCACATAAATAATAATGATGATGTTCTTTATTAGTATTGGATGCATTAGGTCATATTTTCCTGTCTTACTGTTACAAATAGCCTGGAAATATATGTAGAACATTATGGATGGTTAAATGTCATCAACAGAAGTGCACCATATGCCTGAGAAAAACCGTCTGGGAAAACAGGTCCAGGACAGACTCCTGATTGCCTTGACATGTACCTCCTGTCAGTCTTGTTATAGACACTCCCCAAGGCCCCTTTGCTCCACCCCCATTTTAGTTCTCAGAAAGGCAAACATAACTGGAAAACAACTGCTGAGCAAACATGTAAGATGAAATGAATCTTAGAGCAGAAATTTTTTTTATCTGCTTTAGTTATTAGTTGATAACACTAATTAGAAAAATCGATAATAACATACAGTAATTAATTATCTCATCTTAAATTGCTGTATAACTTAGAATGCTTGCAGTAGTGATGCCATTTTAAATGTCCAAGCATGTAAAGGTGCTTATTACAAGGTGCTTAGTCTCTTACTGGGTAATATAAAAAATTTTCATTAAATAATTTATTTTTTAAAAAGACCACAATAGAATGGGTAGGGTATGGGTTTAAACATATAAGAATACCAAGACTGTTTCAGAACATTAAGAATAAAATCTATTACAAAAATGTTCACCACAGCAACAGTAATCTAGGTATTCCATCACCAAAGCACAAAGACACTGAAACAAAAATGTATGAAGACCATTTGATTGATTTCCGCAAAAGGTGAACTCGTAGCAATCAGGTAGTCATTGCTGTGGTCTTGCCATAAAATCACAAAGTAGTGTAATTTTAGTATGCTGCATGCATCTGAAATAAGGCATAAGCTACGCTAAGCATCGTAATTAGGTAATGGACTGACATTAGACCCATTTCTGGTACAAATATCCACATATGAAGAGACACAGGGAGACACATTGGGGTATTTTAGCAAAATGCACACCATCTAGTGGAATTCATTTAATTTTGCAGAGGCGCAATATGCAGCTATTATTCCCACCACACTTTGGTGCTGCTTTAATCTGCCAGTCCTGAATCCAAAGAAGTTCTTGAAGGCCAGTCCTAACAAATGAAATAATAATAATGCGTCATTTGTATAGCGCCTTTCCAAGACTCAAGGTCACTCTAGATCCACATTTAAAAAGAAGGGAAGCAATTAGCTGGAAACAGAAAGGACAAAATGTTGCGAGAAAAATTACATGCCCTGGTTAAAAAATATGCAATGTATATTAAATTTCAGACTGGCAAAACATCCCAAAGTGGCCATAATAATTAGTAACATACAGTATGTGATGGTTGCTATTTTGGGGCATTTAATTGTGTACTAAATACTGTATATTAAAGCATAACTTTAAGTGTATAACTTATATTTTGAGTGTTAAAGTGTAACAACTTGAAGTATACCTTGGTACCATTTAAAGTATGAAGGGTGTTCAAGTCAAACCAGAACTTGTGATGAAATTTCTTGTAAATGAAGGCATAAAACTGACTTTTCAGAAGTCTTCAAGCACAGTTTGGTGATGAGATTTGGCTGTGTCAATACTAACATACAGTACATGCTTAATAAAATGAGTAGTTAAATTAAAATGTAGGTATTTAATTTTATAAATACATTAAAACTCCTACAAAACATCTTAACAAAATTATTTTAAATCAGATTTTTAGTTATAATAATCTCATTTTGGCTGCTCCCTTTTGGTTTACCACAGAGGATCATTTGATCTGATTGTTGATTTGGGTTTTATGATAAATGCCCTTCCTAATGCAACACTCGTATTTTATCTGGGCTTAGGACCAGCACTATGAGTTCCCCATAAGCAATCAAAATCCTGTCTTCTAGGTGAACTTTTCCAATACAGAATGCATTTTCTATACTATAAAAGTAAGATGTTTACAGGGACATTGGCTTTGCACCATACATACTGCAGCATTGCGACCTCATGACCAGCACACATGCATTCAAGTGTTAAGTGAGCAAGCAACAGGAATCTCTAATTGGTTTGAGCTTAGGGCAAATTTCTACACTTGATTAATAGAAGCCCATGGCGCTGATCAATTCACTGAGTTTGAGCAGGACACAAATCCAAGCCAACCTTCATCATCATCTTCATGGCACAAAAATGTAACTTGAACAGGCATGTGAGTTCAGGTACCACACAATATAATATGTTTTGTTCCTGTTACAAGGTGTGAACAAAGGGCTGGACAACAACACCAAGTGTAAGTTATAAGTGGGCTTTCAGTGATGCATTCAGGATTATAAACTTTATAAGTAATTTTAAAACACACACACACACACACACACACACACACACACACACACACACACACACACACACACACACACACACACACACACACACAATACAAAACTATCAATTGTACAGTAGGTGTAGCTTTTCTTCCTGCCTGGCACTAGACTTGCTGTACCTCCACCTGGTTAGTTGCCGGGTTATGCTGAAGCTGATGTTTTACTCCTTGTATCAGGACATCTCCTGGTGGTTTCCCTGACACTTCTTACAGTTAACCTTTCTCAGGGGTTGCCTGCTTCCCACGCCTTGTCCTATCTTCTCAGTCAGAACCAGAAGCTTGCTTTCTCCACCTCCTACAATTGTTCTGTTTGCTTGGCGCCATCAGGATACTTGGAACCCCATGTCCTTGAGCAGACATGTAGTTGCGCCCCCCACCTACAGCCAATAGCCCCCACCTGGGAGGTGAGGCTCACACTTCTTCGACCTTCCCTGTACAACCTGGTTAGCATGTTTAGGCTGCATTCTCTCATGGGCTGAATCTAATCCCCCCTCCCATGGCACCATAAGCTTAAGCAAACCGAACAGAGTAAGTTGTCATAAATAACCCTAATAAGAAAGTTGAGTTAAACCTGTGGCAATTTCAAAATGTCTATCTAGTTGATCACTCAACTCATGACACCTCCCCATGGTGTCCAACCCTTCTGCACTCAGACATTTACATTTGCATTAACTGCATTTGGCAGCCTCCCTTATCCAGAGCGCCTATCATTTTATTCAATTTTACATCTGAGCAGTTGAGAGTTTACGGCCTTGCTCAAGGGCCCAACAGTGGCAAATTAGTGGTGCTGGGTGTTGAACTATCTGATCAGTAGTCTAATGCTTTAACCACAGAACTACACCTGACCCCTCAGACACATGTGTCCCTCATTCTTTGGATAGAAAATGAAGTTGTAGCATCATACCTTGTACTTTCCAGGAAAGTTTCTTAAGTCTATCTTGTCCAGACCTGTTGATAGCTGCTGAAGGATGGCTTTTTCAATTCCCTTGTTTGATTGGTGTGCTGTAAAGTGACTTCATTTAAGCTTTGTATCCATGTATGTGATAAGAGGGTGGTTTTCCCTCCTCTGGTGGACATGATTTTGTCATTCTGCTTTCCTAGCCTTTTCAAGAGCCTGGATATGCATATAAAGGTTGCAGCAGACAAGTGCTGTCATCCATGTAGCTTCTTATGGGGGAAACCTCCAGCCTGCAGGCAGGCCGGACTCCACCCACCACCACTCTTGCTCCAATTAGGATGACTTTAAATGCTGCAATAAAGAGAATGGGGAATTGGATTTTGCATGGTAGGCAAATGCACTGCCTACATGTATGACATTTTGTAGCACAAAGCACCTGTGCAAGCCCTCAAAATAGCTGATCTGACCATCACCTTGAGGGTGTCTTGGATATAAAGGAAGTCTTGGGCAAAAGGAAAGCTGGTGTAGTACTTGCCAGGTCCAGCTATACTACATGACTTTCTTCTCCATCGTAATGGTCTGGATCTGTTCCCAAATCATTGAAGCATGCTCAACACATTCTTGGAAACTAGGTGACTCCAGCCTTTTGCCATCTTGTCAAGATAGCTTTTCTCCATCAAGTATATAGACATACTTCTTGCCATAACAGGGAAAAACCCTCAAAAATCTTTCCCTTTTCTTCTCTTTTGGTATGTAGAATGTCACAGAAAAGATGTTAGGTTTGGTCTAGGCAACTCTCCTAAGGGACCATAGGATCATCAACATGCTTAGACAAAAAACTTCATTCCGTGTGGTCCTGGCACTGATACTGATCTTGCTCATAGGACCACCTGCAAGCCTGCAACCCTTTGACTGGAATTATCCCAAATGAATTTCAGACTCTCTATTTCTAACTTTTCTGCTTTCCTCCATCTCTTGCCTAGCTTCCTTCTGGTTGCCACCGGCTCATTGATTTCCCTCTCTTTCCTCTCCTTCATCCTCACAACTGACTGATGGTCACCTCACTATACATGCCACCACCCTTTACAAACTCCCTTCTTAGGTAGCCTGGGTTGCTGCTGTTTCCACATTATGAGGACCTGAGGATCTTCTTCAGATCTTCTTTCTCTGCACCTGCAACATCTGCACTGCAATGGCAGTGTTTTTTTTTTTTTACCAGACTTGGATTCCATTTATCTGACCCACCTTTTCCTAAGCTTGGCTAATCCTAACCTTTCCAGTTTGCTTACAGCTCCCTCCACTGTGCTACGACTTTCCCATGTCACCTGAGTTTTGTTGCTTTGTCACCTCAAATCTTTAGAAGAATCACCTTGTTGGTCATTGTTCTTGCATTTGTTAATGTTTGATCTGCCTAATTTTATCCTGTCTCTCAAATGGTCTATGGGTTGTTTTCTTTGATTTGTCTTTGTATGGTTTGGGTGTTTCCCCTAGAGGAAACTAGAGAATAAAGCTATTAGCCCACCTCTTCCAGTAGAGTCTATCCTGCCATTTATCCAGTCTTTCCTGGTTGTACTCTAGTCTTTCTTGGACACAAACTGCCCTAGTTACAATGTTCAAATATGTGCATTATTTAAGGGATTACTTTAAATCAAATAATGTTTTGTTATAACATTTAAAGAAAATGTACTATATTACAAATATCTGCTCTAATTCAGAATAAAAATCTTAATATTGTGTATATATTTTATGCATTAAAAGAAAGTACAATTCTTAATTAGTATAATTGCAATATACTATTTAGGATTTTGGTACACTTTAAATATAAGAAGGTATGTAAATTTTTCACTACGGAAATTTGAGGGAGACATAAGTAAACCATTAAGTAAATCATTAAGGTATTTTTATTTGTAAAATAACTTCTCAACATTGTGTATTTTATCACGCACATGGTTGTCTGATACCATTTTGTCATATTATTGAAACTTTTTTCTAAACAATCTCAGAATGTCAGACATTCTGACTATTAAAAGGGTTGAATTAGACAAAGAGAGCTGAAAAAAAGAATACGGTACAATGGCGTTCAAACAAATAGTGGTGTCAGAAATTATACCAAGATTGTTAACTTTTTAATATTGACAGAAATTCTGGAGATTTATAGAGAATAGTTTTGATAATGTTTAAGCACAAGCTTGTGATGTTGTACTCTCAAATGTCTCAAAGTGGGACTTTTAGCTTCAGTGTTAGCTTTCATGACACTTATATGAAAAAAAAAAAATCTGTTCATTTCATTTTTAGCCAATCTGAATTGGGCCTTGAAATGTTAAACTAAAAAGGATAGTAGAAGTTATAGAAGTTATAGAAGTAATGCATAATGACTGAGTAAAATAAGGATTAATGGCTTAGTAAAATAATGTGTAATGACTAACTTTTTTATATCTGCGATGAGGCTGTTAATAGCTATAGACCTGTCTTCAAACAGAAAAAAAGGCTGTTTTTTTCGTTCTGTCAGCGTGTTTCCTGTTGTTTGCCATCACATCCCGTAAGAGGAAACAACAAGACAGATTATTCCATTTAAAAAGCTCAAAGTAGCTTAGTTTAGAATTTTGTTCCAAAAACGGACGTGTCTCCATCCGTTTTGGCACAAGGAATAGCAGTGGCAGTGAGCAAGTGAACACTACTGGGAAATCCGTTTACTCTGCTTCCTCTTTCTCCCTTTATAAAAAAAAATCCATGCCAGATTTAATTGGCAAATTGATTTAGTGCTGGTGTGCATAATCTCTGTGGCCTCTCTGCCAGCACAATAAACTTGGACTGAATACTATTTGAATAATGGGAACTCTTTTGAATAATGGCAGGAGCTGCCAGAGCTAAAGGGTTTCTACTCAATTCCTTTAGCTTTTAACCCTTATATTCTGGTCAAACTAATAAAAGTGGAACAGCTACCTTTGACTGGATCTCGAAACATGATCAAAGCTTTAAGACTCTACTTCCATATGTATTGTTTATATTATAGAATGTATTTGGTGCTTTAATCATTTAATATTTAATAATTATATATCTGCAAATCTAAAAGAATCTGACCTGGATCATTAGATTATTTACTGATAAATAATGACAATTACAGCTGACTTTATCACTTTCCAATAATGAAATCTCATGTTACTGTTTGTTAAATAAAAAAAAAACAGAATGTTGTTTTCTCTTTTTCTAATGTTTAAAGAATGAGTTCATCTAAAAAGTCAGAGATGTTAATAAGCATGAACATTTACTGGTAAAGTTTTTTTTTTTTCCTGTTGAAACTGCTGTCGATTCACAAAATTTTAGCTGAAGAAGAAACTAAACAAAGTGTTCACTTAAAATTGTCAACTGGAAACAAAATAAAGTAGACCACATGGACTCTAATGAAAAAATGAATACATCAGCAAAACAGTGCATATGAAAAAAACAAAAACTATATGAAAACAAAAGATGACTTGAATTCTACCTACATGTAGCAGTTGTTGTTATTGCCTGGAAATCAAGAAATGCGGCATCAGGCCTTGTCACACACCTGTAAAGTGTTTGAACTGCAGCAAAACAAGAAACAGGAAGTTCTTGGCTTGGGTTGCGTTGTGGGATTGGAGCAGCCCCACTTGTCTTACCCTGTGGAAATGGGACGAGGTGTTTTTGTGTGAATCCACAGCACGAGCTGGCGCCTCAGCTTGATTAATGTGAACCCTGGTGGCTTTTTTCTCATAGTTGGTTGTCATTTTTATATTCTTTCCAGTGTCCTGTCAGCAGAGTGTGTGAGGAAATATGCTCAACTCTGCAAAATCTGTTTTTCCCCCCTGCTTTTCTTAGTCGTAAATATGTATTTGATCATCATTTGTCATGTCTCGGTGGAGACCAGAGGCAGATTATCAGTGGATTAGATAACACAATGAAACTGAGTGTTGGCTGTATGTGTGTGTGTGTGTGTGTGTGTGTGTGTGTGTGTGTGTGTGTGTGTGTGTGTGTGTGTGTGTGTGTGTGTGTGTGTGTGTGTGTGTGTGTCTGATCGCAATCTATGAAAGACTGAGTTTCGTGAGCTCAGGGTAATCCACCTGCCTGGCTTTGTCTGCAAGACTCCCTCATCACCTAAAGAAGAGAAAGAATGAAGAAGAGAGAGAGAGAGAGAGAGAGAGAGAGAGAGAGAGAGAGAGAGAGAGATGGATGGAGAATGTGTGTGCAAGAGAGAGAGGGAGAGAGAAGGCAGACAAAACCTCTTCTTTTTATTACCCATCTGATAGGATTGTCACGCTGGAATGCAATCGCTCCTCTGAAGGCGAGTATTGGAGATACATACATCACCCTGCAGAGTAGAGAGAAAAGAGGAGACAAACAGAAAGTGCTCTCTCTCTCTCTCTCAGCATCCTGTCTGCTCTTTTGTGTATTTGACCATACACTTTGTCATTCCTCACTGAGAACACAGGAACAATAAGCATTGAAGTCAATCTTTATTCACTTCCAAACACTGTGATAAAGTCATTGCAAACTTCAAATCAAGCAATCCATCTGCATAAATAATGATACTAAATTCGGATTGTGTTACCCAGAAGCCCCACTCCTCTTTTCACTTCACAAAGGCATCAGGATTCCTCCTCTCCAAATACACAAGGATAAAATAAAATAATAATAAAATAAAATAAAATAACAAAAATAGACACCCATAGTTTTAGGAGAAAATGTATTACTTTTTTTTTTTTTAAAGCAAGCAAAGTTTAGCCCAGTCTGGCACCAGTCTCCTTTTTAGCCTTAACTGTAGTGAGAACGTTATAATTCTTTAAATAAAGACCCAAATTACTGGATGCCATCAAGCAAAGACAACAACTATGGAAATTGCCACAAAAAAAATGGAATTTTAAAAAGCATTTCTACATGTTCAATGTGGAGAACAGTCACAGGATTGGGACTAAATTGCTGTGGTGGCATTAAAAACACATTAGGAAGGCTAATAGCAATTGTAATATTCCTATATATTTGTCTATGGAACAGTCCATACTTAGATATTTTTAATTTTTCTTTTAAATTACCACTTATATGCCTGATTAATGATTTATATATTGCAGTCTAAAGAGAAGGAAAGAAACAGTAGTTACAATCGTAACAAACTTACAGAAGGTTCATACATTTCATATCATAAAACTGTGGGTGTCTGTTTACCCCCCCTACATGTCTGTGTATATGCCAGCGGAAATGAATGCCTGGATTCATGGCTGAAGAGGCAAGATGCTTCACATCCACCAGCAACTGTTTCTGAAGTTCCACACAGAACAGTATATCAGAGTCTGTTTCATCCAAAATAGAAACACTGATTCAGTACCCTGCACAAGCACATTCAGAGACACAGAAAAAAACTCTCTTACACATATACAAATATTCACACAACATACAGTACACACACACACACACACACACACACACACACACACACACACACACACACACACACACACACACACACACACACACACACACACATTCTGGTGGTCCTTTAGATGCTTGTTTGAAATGTTAAAAGTTGTTTATTTGTTTGTTTATTTGTGATTGTAGATGTTTGTAAAATTTAAACGCATATATTGCTTGTGTTCTCCTTATTCTACTTATTATATGTACTATAAAAACCTTGTCAATAAATTATATATATAATATATAAAATATATTTATATTTATATTATTATACATATATTTAATGATTATATATACTTATTATATGTACTATAAAAACCTTGGCATTTAGTTACATACTCTGTATGTATATAACTGTATATATGTGTACAGTATATATATTGAGACATCATGAGATTAATACAAGTTCCTAAAGGTGTACTAAATGCCAAGGTTTATATAGTACATATAATAAGTATATATATAATCATTAAATATATGTATAATAATATAAATATAACTATATCACATAAATATATATATAATCATTGTATTAAACACAACAAAGCACCAAGGTTAGAATTTAGAATCTCTCCAGAGTATCTAGTATCAGCTAGCACTGTGGATTCATCAAGCAAAGACCACAACTAACGTGACTGCCAAAAAAAAAAAGGAATTTGGTTAAAAGCATTTCTACATGTTCAATGTGGAGAGCAGTCACAGGATTGGGACTAAATAGCTGTGCTGGCATTAAAAACACATTAGGGAGGCTAAGCGCCATTTTAATATTCCTATATATTTGTCTACGGAACAGTCCATACTTAGATATTTGAAATTTAACTCGTCATTTTAATGATGATGCATATAATGTGACACTGACTTAATTCAGTAAATATGCATGCCCTTTATTTGAAGAAACTTCAGCGAAATGACATTGTGTCAGGTCCTGCTATCATAATTCCATTGTGTTGTGTTCCATGAGTGCTACAGTATAGTGACCATGTTTGGCCTGTTTGGGCTGTTCTGTGGTCTCAGAACTGTAGCCATGTTTTTAGCCCAGTTATTCTTTCCTGATGTTGAAAGCAACGCTGTTTCCCCTATGCCACATACAGCACAGTAGAAGTAGGGGTGCATCAAGCAAAGAAAACAACTAAGGAGATTTGAAACTACTGGAACTGGATCAGGAACCCTTCAACACATTTTCAAAACCTGATAGAAAAAGCATATGAAGCAATGTACCGATCATGCATAGTGGCCACTGTACAATTGGTAGTTAACACGTATTATTATGTGTATACTGTATACCGTCATGGCAACATTTGTAATTGTACAAATGATGTAATCAAATTTTAAGGAAAAGTTCATCCTGAAAGACACCCATACATTTATCTAATTTGCTGTTTTTACACAATTGAGCAGTTGAGAGTTAAGTGCCCTGCTCAAGGGTCCAGCAGCAGTAACTCAGCGATGTTTGGATTTGAACTCATGACCTCCCCATTAGTAGTTCATCATTTTAACCACTGAGCTAGCACTGACCTGAATGACTTGCATGTTGAACTTCAGGTTCTGTTTTGATTTCAGGAGCTAACGTTAAAAGCTGACAGCACCAGCACTGTAACTAGACAAAATACAACAATAATCAAGAAATTAGCACCAGAGCCACTAAACACATTACATTTGTTTCAATATATACGGTAATATATTCCACAATGTTTTTTTTTTCCTTAAAGGGCTGTACCAGAAGGTTTGAAGAAACATCCACAAATGACTAAATAGCAAGACGTGTAATTATCATCCTTACTAGAAATTCTAAAACTAGACAAAAAAAATGCAATTATACAATGGTTATTAAAAATCCTTGCATTTCCGATTGGATGGTAGGTTTCCATTATTTGATTATATGAGGAAACCATAAATGTAATCACAGTTCTAATTCAATACTCCTGTTACTATGTATTTCACATTTATGTGACATCAATAATGGCTTATGCTATATTCAAGAATTCGCATCGCAATTAGACTAATAACGTTAGTTATGCAAATGAAGAATGATATATAGGCTCAAGGAAGTGGAACAATGAGACAATAATAGCATCCTATTGATATGCACGAGCGACTAGAAAATTACTGAAATAAAAATCTAATTAGAATGTGTTTTTTCATATTATTCAGTGGCCATGGTTTAATTTAAATTGCATACTCTGTTCTACACACTGGTGTTTTTGCCTCCACCTCGTTCACCGCCGCTCTCTGACATAATCTCATACTGTATGTATCAAAGCTATAATAACCATCAGCACCTTGTTTCACTGTTCGATCCACCGTTCTTCTTTTATGAGATCATATCACGCGCCCTATCTTGAACATTCCCAATACTCATTTTACAAGAGCCCAACAAGGAGGTTATATGATCACCATCATCTTCTGCCCATCGAAAAATAATGCTGTCATCTGGTCCAGATCTTATTTACAGTCAGAGTCTTCACAGAAATTGTTTAATCTGACATCAGATATGGAGTGTCACATCTGAATTATTCAAGAGGCAGAACGAAGTCTTCCAAATCTAGTCACCAGAACCCCACCACCCGACCCCTGCATATATCAGCAAGCACACATGCTCTGACATTCCTGGATGCCCAATGCCTTGTGCAATGTGTGTGTCTGCGTGTGACAGAAGGTCATGAGTCGGGACGGGGTGGGAAATTCTGGGCGCCTGTGCAATCAGCGGGTATTGCAGTGCAGCAGTGCGAGGCATGAGCGATGCAGACACGGCTCTGTATTAGCTCTACACGTGTATGCACTCATAGCCATCAGCCCAGACACAGTAATGGAAAACTCATGTCTTATCAAATGCACCTGTCAGTCAGGGAGGCGTTGGCGTGGAGACGTGGAGAAGGATGTGTGTGTGTGTGTGTGTGTGTGTGTGTGTGTGTGTGTGTGTGTGTGTGTGTGTGTGTGTGTGTGTGCGCGTGCATCCGTCTGCTCTTTACAGCCTCAGTGCATTGACTAGTCAATAATATTAAGCTACTCAACAGTGGCTGCTCTCACAGTAGACTGTTGCCTGATCTTGCATGTTAGGCGAGCATCAGGGCTGTTGTGTAGATTTTTTTATGCTTCTATGTGTAAAAAATAGCCTCAGCCTGCAGTCGTTAATGCAGAACGAGTTCGTCCATACAAAAGGTTTCCGAAAAACATGAGCGGACTGAGGACAAAACTCCAATGTCTAATCTGTTGCTGATCGAATGAATATTAATAGTCACCCTAATTGGAGTAAGAATGTGAGAAGAAGAAAGATAGAGTGCCAAAAATAGTGTTATGGAAATGAAGGATTGTAGGGGCACAGTAGATTTTACTCTCTGACCTTCCTTGTTGCTAGCTGGGTGCTGCTACTGCTGTTCCCCTCCTGAACCATCACTCCTACGAGCATGTTGAGTCTCACACCATGGAGCCTCATTATTCTCCTAACATCACAACACATCAGGATCCAGCTACCACACATACACATGCCCTGTGCAAATAGTGTGTGTGTGCGCGCGCGCGTGTGTGTGAGTGTGTCTGAGAGTGTGTGTGTGTGTGTGGTGGAGGTAATGAGACCCTGCCTTGCTCTCACACCACCATCTCCGCTGTTAGACACTAACAACTATGTGTGCCTGAGGCTAGGCCATAAGACTGGCAGCGAGAGCCAGAGATTGAGAGACAGAGGATGCAGCCTACCTAACTAGCTCATCCTGAACTTTTGATTGTGTGTGTGTGTGTGTGTGTGTGTGTGTGTGTGTGTGTGTGTGTGTGTGTGTGTGTGTGTGTGTGTGTGTGTGTGTGTGTGTGTGTGTCTAAGACTGGTTTAAGTTTGTCATTGGCTCCCCACAGGGTGAATGGGATGTGCCCAGTGTACTATTTCAGATTAGTGGCTGGTGCTAAAGCCTACTGCTGCTAGCCCTGGTATTGAGCATGGGGCTGTGTATTGCTCTGTGTGTAAAGCTTATTGTAGACTGTGCGATTGCAGAGATTAATATGAGATAATGACAATTAAATCTTGGCTGGATTCTATTCTAAACCAGACTGTGCAATGATATGTTCCGTATGTCAGATTATACAATGAATATTCTCTAATGATCAGGATTGTGCTGAAAGCAAGCTTGCATAATCAGAAACCAGACCTCTGTATAATAGTAGCAAAGTTATGCCTAGCAAAAAAACACACACACAAAAAAAAAGGATGGGTTTTGCTTCTGGGTAAAGGAGGACAAGATGGAATACCTATTCTTCAAAGTGAGCATGAGGTAATAAGGATATTTTTTGTGTCCATTAGCAGGCGTGGTAGCAGAGACATTTTCTCTGCCGCCACAATTCAACGAACTGCTCTTCTTTTTAAATCCCATAGGTTTCGTTTATGTTTCACTAGTGCCATTATTTGCTGCTGTCACATAATGCTATGCTACTGTATGTCCTCTTTTTGGTAGTTTTAGATGAGCATCATAGCACAACGGCAGAACAGTCTTTGGTCACAATGGCACTGAAACAGCTCCCGGTGAGCACGTCACATCATTCGTTCTAGCGGCACCAATCTCCAAACCACAAATAAAAATTCTTTACACTGTGTGATTTTTTTTGTCTTTGATTAAGCCTGTCCTTGCCAATCCACTGCCTTTTGACCATATTTACATTACATTTATTCTTTCAGCATGTTTCTTTGCTTATCTTTTTTCTTTTTATTTTCTTCCCTATCTGAGCACAAAATAGCATTATTATTATTATTATTATTATTATTATTATTATTATTATTATTATTATTATTATTAATATTAAAAAGTATAGAGCCTAAGGTATTTTAATTAAATGATTTGCTTGGAGAGATTGCGTTTATAACCCTGTGAGAGTGTGAGTTAGCAGTACCATATTAGCAGAGAAGTATATACGCAGTCACAGGCTTATTAAAAGCGGGGCCGTTCACAAGCTGGTTCTGGTGTCAGTCTCATTTTATTTTTGTTTCTCTTCCTCTAAACACCAATAATAGCCAACCTACATTCCTACATGCCAGTATGCTGAGCGTTACACAAACCAGCATATTATATTCTATAGAAGAGACATCAAAATGACGCTATAATATTAGCATCAATTTACTGTATCTCATTTCCTACTATCACTCTTTGTTTATTTCTGTATCACTTTTTTCATCCAGGAAATCAGCTCTTCCTCGGCAGAGGCAGAGCTGCTCAGCTTTCCCTTTAAAGGTCACCCATGATGCCTATAAATATATTTTTCAATAGAGGGTGTGTGTTTGGTCAGAGGAAAGGGGATGGCCTGTCAATGTTTTCATTGCAATTGAAATTTGCCTTTCAGCCAGCTGAGTCCTCTAAAAATTACAGATTGCTTGTTTAAAGGTCTAGCCCAAAGGTCCAGCAAGCGCTGTCTGGGATTTAAACTCAGCCCAGTTGCAAATATGAGATCTTTACCACTGAGCATCAACTGACTCATGGTGTGATGCAACTCCACGTGAGAGAAAAAATCTCTGATCTGATTCTCCACTTATATGCTTCCTTGTGGGGGGAAAAAGAACTCAAAAGACAATGACTAGAAGATGATATCCGGAGAGAAAATCAAACACTAAGGCACATTCCTGGAAATCTTTGTTCCTGTAAATAGGAGGCACTGTCACATAGTGCTTTCTTTTCCATCAAAATCATCCCTCAAGATAGGTTTGCTAGGAAGTTTGAACTCCTATTGCCATTCTATAACTTTATTTTGCTGATATCTCATTTTGTGAAATGTAACTGTTTACCACAAATCCTGCGGCAGTGCTGGAAAGTAGTGGTCATTGGCAGCTGGGACTGAATGGCATGTTTCACAGAACTCTCTGAGTGCAACCCTATTTTAAGACTGCTCTGCTCAACTGAGCAGGAAAGAAGGCTAGAAAAAGTGACCTAAAAATTGCCTACTCAGTAATGTCTTCTGGACAGGAAACTGTACCTGTCAGGACATTCCTTCTTGGGGTCAAAATAGACGTTTAAAAATACATCGCTCCAACTAGCCACACCAGAAATTCTGGAGCATCAGCACAGCACAATATTTCAAATCAGCATTAGACAAATTACAGCAAAAATTATTTCCAAACTCCCTGATACACTCATGGGCATTAACCCCATTAACCCCAATAACACTCCTCATTCCCTTCACTAGAGTTTAATCACAATGGTATCTAGGAGTAATGACAAGGATTACCTAAAATGCTGGATCAAGCATTAATTAAGCAATATTGCATGAGCAAGAGTGCAGTGTATGGAATATTAACGTGGTTGTGACTCAGCCATAAGGTACAACACTGTATGTAATCACATCTGTGCTAATATTTAGTCCAACAACATGTATAGTACGTATCAGCATTCCTGGAAAAACAAGCGTCCAATCAAATTAGTGGACCAGAACTAACTCATAAAAAATTCAGAGTCATTTTATATCATGCTGTATTACAGTGTATGCAACAATGAGCAACAAACACTAACAACCACCATGTTTCAAAAAAGAAGACAGTGATTATGGACGAATCCTGAATAGAAAAATTTATGTCGTATGGCATTGTATAAACAAATACTGGAAACTTTTTTTAAAATTATTGCTAAACAATAATCAAGATTTACTTTGAATCCTGTATCTAACACTATATTGTAGCTTAAAAATGCACAAAGAATGCCAAATGCTTGCTGCCAAGATATGCCAAACGCCCATGATGCAGTGTACACTCTCTTTGTGACCTCAGGAACTACGTTACTACACCCATAAAATCAGCAGATGACAGAACTCATCAGGCACTGATATTAGAGCCATGTGAGGACACTGCAGCCAATTTCTCCATCAGACAAATGACGCAGCTTCAAAAGGTGCTGAAGCCATGCCAGGCCTACATGCTCAACTCTCACCCTATGGAAGTGAAAGTTGCATTAACCCATCACATAAACCTCTAGCGATAAAGATCTCCAAAAGTAAAGGGACGGCACTCCTGCGAATCAGAGGGACACCATATCAAACCAGAAACACAGTGTGACTTCAATAAGCATCAATAAGCCACCTATTAAAGGCTGTTAAAAATAAAATGTTCCAAAGAGGAATTTTGGGTAAGGTCATATTTGGAGGACAGAAATCAGACTGTGTAGATGTGTATGAAATCCAGTGAGTTTTAAGTAGCATTGAAATAAGTAAACTGTAAGTACTTCTTTATGGGCAGACAAAATGATTCCTAGATAGCAGTCACCAGTAAGTATGCTGGTTATTGTAAAAGAATGCTCATACTGTGTTTCTTCATGTATTTTACCTCTGCAATATACAACCATGAGTTGTATAAAAGATCTTAATTCATGCTGTAATGACAGTGGGCTGTGGTTCAGTATTTTCTTTGGCATGGTGGAGTAAAAAATCATGTGGAGAAAATGTTGTTCAGTAAACACTAATAGTATCCAGCTAGTCCATTAGATTTTGAGCAACATTAAGGAAGTAGTGGAGTGAAGACTACATAATTATTAGAAGTTCTTTCATTTTTTTTTTCAGTCACCACACTCTATCTCTTTGGTTTTTTATGATTGCTCTTCCAGTGTTTATATTGGTTTACAGGGTAGATGAACAGCATGAAGCAAAAAATATTTGCTTTTTTTTTTTTTTTTTTTTGTTTTTTTTTTTTTGCAGAAAGACATAAGACTCAGGAATCAGTGTTGACTTGAAATGGGAAATTTAATATCTGAAGCCTAATGACTTCATGCTAGTTCTGGTCTGTGAATTTTTGGTGTGAGAAGTTCACTGAGCGTAAGTATCCTGATGACTTTGTGTCACCGGGTCATACCACAGAGACACTGAAGTCCATTAGTTCAGCTGCTTTTCCACCCTAGAGGAAAACAGGGCTCATGATCAACGGAGAAAAGGGGTCATTTGTCTGGAGTGTACATCAGTGCCTCCACATCACCTTAATTATTGCAAACCATGTACCGATAACAGTTGTCTGATTTAAATATGTCAGTGTCTGCACACTGGATGACGGAAGTCAGGAAAATCTTCTTTTTTTTTAAACCAGCTGCTACATGTTTTAGCACGACTCAGAATAATGGTAATGCAGAATAATACTTTAACTCACCAGGCCTTCTGGATTTTCCACACTCTGTACAGCTGGCATTTGAAAGCTCCCGATTAGAATATTTTCTTGCCAAGATAAGAAGCATAAATGACTGATATACAATATCACTATTAACAAAGATTGGCATATCATTAATGCCTTACTTCCAACTCCATCTGCAAGTTCTGGACGTTTAAACCAAGTCTAATGACTGGCGGCTGGCCAAACACCAGGCAGATTACATTAAAGCACAATATTAATTCTAGCAAGCTATTTTGGGGTGTCTTTGTGTCATAAGGATTGGACATCCTGAAGAAAATGCAAACTTAAATCTGCAGAAGCAGCATAAAATAAAAAACCTCACCAGCTTCCATCAAACTTTCATGCTTTATGTGCGGCTGTTGTTGTACATGCTCAATAGGATTGTATAGCCATCAGGTTTGAGAGTATTTGAAAGATTCATGCTGTGTGCTGGAGAAGGATTTCTAGTTACAGGAAAGAATGGTGCACACAGCCCTGCTAAAGACGCCTACACAGACTGAAACATAATAAATAAGCATTTATTAAGAAGTTATTAATTTAAGAGTGTCAAACTATTATTTAAGAGTGTCAAACTATTAAAAAACATTCTGTTGTGTGTCCTATGGGAGAAAAAAAAGATATAAAGATATATATATATATATATAT
>JAAGKR010011423.1:0-19452 GCA_011419295.1 Clarias macrocephalus
GAGTCGATCAGACGGCAGAAGGCCTTCCAGAACCGGGAGGTGAACTGGGGCCCCCTGTCCGAGACGATGTCCTTTGGGAACCCATGCAGGCGGACTACGTGCTCTAATATCAGCTCAGCTGTCCTTTTGGCTGACGGGAGACCGGGGAGGGCCACCAGGTGTACAGCTTTGGAGAACCGGTCGACGATGGTGAGGATGGTGTCCTTTCCTTCGGAAAGCGGCAGGCCCGTGATGAAATCAATGGCAATGTGTGTCCAGGGCCGGCGGGGAACTGGGAGTGGCTGAAGTTCCCCTGGTGATGGCTGGTTGCTGTCCTTGGACCTGGCACACACTGGGCACGCCTGGAGGAACTCGTCCACATCCCTCCTCATATTTGGCCACCAGAAGGCGCGTTGAATGAAGAGTAGCGTGCGTCGCCTTCCGGGGTGTCCAGAAATTGGGGAGGAGTGTCCCCATTGGAGGACGTCGGTCTTGATGTAGTCGGGGACATAGAGACGACCAGGCGGCACACCTGCTGGTTCGGTCTCCGCAGTCTGTGCCTGGTGAACCCTCGTTTCCAAATCCCAGTTAATTGGTGCAAGGTTCTTAGTGGGTGGTAGGACAGGCGCGAGGTCCGCCCGGGGGGCGTCTTCTTCGTGCTGTCGTGATAGAGCGTTGGCCTTGGTGTTCTTGGACCCCGGGCGGTATGACAGGTGGAAGTTATAATTTTCGAAAAACAATGCCCACCGCGCCTGTCTGGGGTTGAGTTGTTTCAATGTGCGGATAGTAAAGAGGTTCTGATGGTCGGTCCAGACAATGAATGGCTCTCTGGCGCCCTGGAGCCAGTGTCGCCATTCCTCCAAGGCCCACTTTATGGCCAGCAGCTCGCGGTCCCCTACTCCGTATTGCTGCTGAGTGGGGTCAAATTTCTTGGAGAAAAAACTGTAAGGGTGCAGTTTTTGGTCTGGACCTCGCTGGGAGAGAACGGCTCCGGCGCCCACATCCGAAGCGTCCACCTCCACAACGAATGGTTTGTCAGCATCCGGGTGAAGAAGGATGGGGGCAGTGGTGAAGCGGCGACAGAGTTCGTGGAAGGCGGAGATGGTGGTGGAGGTGAGATGGAAGGGGTGAGATGAGGGGCGAGTCAGAGCGGTTAATGGGGCTGCAACTGTACTGTAGTCCCGGATAAAGCGACGGTAGAAGTTAGCAAACCCGAGAAATCGCTGGAGTTGTTTGAGAGTCTTGGGTAGGGGCCAATGACTCACAACTTCCAGTTTCTGCGGGTCCATGGCCACACCCTGGGACGAGATGACAAAACCCAGGAACGTGGTGGAGCGCTCGTGAAAAGCACACTTTTCCAACTTACAGTACAGTTGGTGGGCGAGGAGTCTCTTTAGGACCGCCCTGACGTGCTGGACGTGTTCATTGATGGTTCGGGAGTAAATGAGGATATCGTCCAGGTAGACGAACACCCAGCGGCCTAACATGTCTCTGAGAACGTCGTTGATAAATTGTTGGAATACCGCGGATGCGAGACCAAAGGGGATGACCAGGCTTTCATAGTGTCCGGTAGGGGTGATGAAGGCCGTCTTCCACTCATCGCCCTCTCTGATGCGCACCAAGTTGTAGGCACTCCAGAGGTCCAACTTAGTGAAAATCGTGGCGCCAGAGAGGGCGTCCAAGGCAGAGTTGGTAAGAGGCAATGGGTGTCGGTTCTTGATGGTGATGTTATTGAGTCCCCGGTAATCGACACAGGGACGAAGACTACCATTGCGTTTCTTCACAAAAAAGAACCCCGCGGCGGCAGGTGAGGAGGAGGAGGAGGATGGTACCATGGCGAAGTCCGCTGGAGACATACTCCTCTATTGCCTGCATCTCATTCTTGGATAGGGAATAGAGGTGGCCGCGGGGTGGGATGGAGCCTGGCTGAAGGTCAATCGCCAGGTCGTAGGGTCGATGTGGAGGTAGATGGGTGGCACACTTCTTGCAGAAGACTTCAGCCAGGTCCCGGTAGTCTCGTGGGATGTTATCTGTGTCGACATCGGGGACCTCGGTCTCCTTAGAGCACGTCCCAGCCTCGGCCCGTAGGCATAGTTCGTTGCAGGTCGGTCCCCATTGTAGGATCCGATTTTGGGTCCAGGAGATGAGTGGGTCGTGACGCAGTAGCCATGGGTGTCCCAGGATGATAGGTGGTGACGGAATAGAGGTGATGTAAAGCTGAATCTGTTCCTGATGCTGTTTAATGACGAGGGTGATAGGCTGGGTTCGGAGGGTGGTGGGACTGGAGGAGAGGGGCCGACCATCAACTGATGTAATGGTTAAGGGCTGGGATAATGCCTCTGTCTTTACCCCCAGTCTTTTGACATAAGAAGAGTCAATGAAGTTGCCCGCGGCACCGGAATCGATGAACGCGGTACTTCCAACTCGTTTGTGGTCAAACTGGAGGTGTACTTTTACCGTGAGACGGGAATCATCGGTCAAGGTGGTGGAGAGGGAGATGGAACGCGGTGAGCCACTCTCATTTCTCACCGGGTCAGCGCGTTTCCCGGTCGCAGAGGACAGATGGCTCGGTGGTATTTAGCAGATCCACAATACGCGCAGAGCCCCTCTCTGAATCGGCGTTCCCATTCTGCAGCAGTTAAGGAGGCGCGTCCTAATTGCATGGGTTCCCCGGCTCCTGTGTTAACCACGGCAGGAGGTGGAGAACCGACGGGTCCGGTAGGTGGAGTAGTGAATGAGGATCGGGCTTCGGAGACTGGAGTTGGGGGAAGAAAGTGGTGGATCGAGGAGCAGACTAATGTAATGGCATCGTGATGGGCGGCAGAGTACGGGCAGCTGGCTTGGGGCGAGCGAGCAGATGTTGGTCGATCCGAAGGGCGAGTTGGATTAAGCCCTCCAAGGTCGCTGGGAGCTCTCGTCCGGCGAGCACGACCTTTATACACGAAGCCAGTCCCTCGTAGTAGGTCGTCCGGAGGGCGGAGTCTCCCCAGTCAATCTGCACAGCAAGGGTACGAAACTCCGCGGTGTAGCGGCTCATGGACGACCCTCCCTGCTGTAGGTGATATAGTTTGGAGTCGGTCTCCACCTCAGCAGCAGGATGTTCGAAGGTGAGTTTGAGTTGGCGGGTGAATTCCGTGTATGAGTAGGTGACGTCTGAATCTGAGTGAAGAACTGCCGTGGCCCACTCAGCTGCCTGCCCGGATAGCAACGAGACGAGAAGAGCAATGCGCAGTCGGTCTGTGGAGTACCTGGTGGAATTGAACTCACAAACGAGATCCAATGCGGTTAGAAAAACACTGCACTTCCCATCTGTGCCATCCCATTTATCCGGTAAAGCCAGAAAAACATCAGAAGATGGGGAGGGAGTTGGCGGTGCAGCAGCCGCTGCGATGGGCGTGGCAACAGCCGGCTGAGCGGCCGCCCTTGCGGAGGGTCACATTCTCTTGGAGCTCCTTGCGGAGAGACGCGATTTCACCACAGAGCTGATCGATCAACTTGGCGTGCTGGTCAACCACATCGCAGAGGCGAGCAAACTCCGCTGGGTTCACTGCTGATGGCTCAGTCATTCTGTCACGAACTAACTGGAGATGAACCAGAAGACTAGCAGTTAGCCCTGTAGCGTGGATGGTAAACCCAAACGCGGAAGCAGCGCGAGCAGGAAGGATAACCACGCTGGTTATTATTAGAACTCTTCCGAAGCGGGAGCAAGAGTTTACACAAATAAACCCGCGTTCTAAATACACACACCGTTTAGACGAGCGAAGCGTCGGCGATAGCATGGGCAAACTCAATGACTGTGCAATGTGAGGCTCCATCTTGTTTCCTTTTATGCTTCTTGAAACCCGACCTTATTACTTCCGGGTCCTAGTGCCGGTCGTGTTACGGGTGTGCATGACACACCAGGGCGTTAGCAGCAGATCTCTTAAGTGCTATACTTTGCATGATGGTGCCTCCATAGATCGTCCAACATATTTTAAGGATACTCGATTGGATTGAGATCTGGGGAATTTGGAGGCCAGATCAACTACCTTGAACTCTTTGCTACACTGGATTTTCTGTGGGATCAGACCAGACAGGCTAGCCTTTGGTCCTCACAGATAAAGATGAGCTTTGGGTGCCCATGTTCCTGTCACCAGTTTACTGGTATATAATTGACAATTAATGTTATTCAATTCACCTGGCAGTGGTGATAATTTTATGCCTGATCGGTGTATATCTGTACATTGTCTTAGAATACAAAATAAGATGAGAAACAAGAGTGTACTATAAAAGTTAATAAACAGCCAATAAAAGTTAGTGAAATTAACAAAAGAATAAAAAATAGATGTAAAAAATGTAAGATAGAAAACAGATGTAAATAGATTTATAGATGTAAAAGAAAAAAAATTACTTGACAGTAAACATTTAATTTAATAATTAAAAATCTACATGGTGTAATTGGTAACTACAGTACAGTATAAGCATGCTCACCATCTCACTGGCAGGGAAATTTCTTGCATCTTACAGTACATCCGATGGTTGTCAGACAATCACACCTTCATATGACAGTGGACTACTACAGAAGGTTATTGGTTCCAACCCTAGCACCACCAAAAAAGTCACTGTTGGGCTCTCAAACAAGACCCTCTGTATAAGGATGTCCACCATACAGTATGTCCATGTCATGCATTGTTGTCATGTCATGATGTCCATGTCATGATGGTTACCTGTGAGTTTTTTTTTTCTTCTAAGAAACAATAATAATATATAATGTGTAGTAAATATCCAATATTAGACCCATTTTACTGCTGTGGTGAAAACATCTGCAGAGAGTTACATAGTTCACAATTACCAGCCAGTCATAAACATTGGCTGAAAACACACACACTCACACACACACACACACACACACACACACACACACACACACACACACACACACACACACACACACACACACACACACACACACACACAAAGTCTTGCATTTATCTCTGGGTAACAGTAATTGTCTATTTCCTCTATGTTACATTTAATTAATCGAGGGCTGCTTAAGTTAAAAATTTAAACACAATCCAAATGAACACTTCTTTACAATAAAATGTTGACTCAAGTTCTTTATCTCTAGTATCTGTACTTTACACAGGTTGTCAATGAACTAGGGTCAGTGCACCAAGTTACTCACAGAAGTCAAGGTTTGCTGATCTGATCATTGCATAATTATGATGAAAGTTTTTTTAGCCATACCTCTGTAAACTTCATAGAATGAGCAAACATGAATAACGCATGCAAAGATATTTAGCTTTAAGTTTTTATTTTAACACAATATTTTTCATTATTAATGTTCAGTAACAGCTTTGTTCTGGTCAGGGCTGTGGTAAAAGAGACTGTTCTAAGGAAACTAGACACGAATGTATATCCTGGCTGAGATGCTGGTCAATTGGAGAGCTCCATGCACTCATATTCAAATACTTGTAAATTATTAAGGCCAGTTTAACATAGCAAATCCATGTACTAGCATGTTGTTGGGAGGTTGCCGACCTTTTAAAACATTTAATAAATTTAACATTCTTATTAGTAATTAAAATGAATAAATGTATTAATTTATTACATAATCAATATTATTATTATTACACATAGTTATGTAATAAATATTACATAACTTATGTATTAATTTATTACATAATTACAGGTAGTTTCAGTGATACCTGGGGAAGCTCATGCACTGCTTTTTTATTGTGGAAAAAAAACACTTTTGAGATAGTATTTGAGAATTTATTTTGCATTTCATTGTATAATTCTGTATATTCTTTTAGTGTGTGGAAAAAAAATATATTTTTAATAAGACAGACAGATTTATAGGCTACAAACCGTGTTTCCTAATACTGCATACAATCCTCATGAAGCAGCTACATAAAATCTAGCACATCCCAATAATTCTCAAAGATCTCATGGTCTAGACTCTGTCATAGCGAAAATGATGTCTCATGCGCCCTGAACCACTCTTTCCTAATTTAAGCCTGATTAATACTGGCATTGTCATCTTGGAATATCCACCTGGGAAGAAACAAATCCATCAATGGGAAAAACCTGGTTATTCGGTATATTCAGGTCTCATTTTGACCTCATTTTGGGGCACATAATATTGCTGACCTAGACCTGTCCAACAGAAGCAACTCCGCATCATAACACTGCTCCCACAGGCTTGTACATTAGCCCCTAATTGTTCACAAAATGTTTAAGTGATCTCCGATCACAATAATTCAGGATGTTTTTTGACCACATTTCATATATATATAGGAAATCATTAACTTTAAGTGAACAATCCTATATTTAATTCGTTTACACCAAAATTTTAGTTGGAGTGAACATTAATTTTAGAGTGAACATGGCTACCATACAATCAAGATGAGATAATGTTGAACTGTTAGGCATAATGTAAATTGTGAATCATTGTTAAACGCAGTGTTAAATCAGTGTTTAAACCATACTTGAGAATCAGTTTTTTGGGAAATATTGTGCATAGCATTCTTTTGTACCCTGCATTTTACTTTTCTCCTTTTTTCTTATTAAAACATATAGTGTCCTTTGTTGCTGTTAGCAGTATGACCATGTTTCTAAACACTATGTATATGCACTATTTATTCTCTGCGTCACTGATAAATATCAGTGACACAGAAAATAAATAGTGCATATACAGCAAAGCCAAAGGTGAACGGGGACATGTTTGTTTGTCTTGTGATTGGAGAATCCTGGGCCATCTCTTATTCAATTGCTTCATATCCTGCCATAAAGCATGCATGAAACTTTTAATTTGGGATGGATATAGTGCTTCACTTGTATAGACAAGGTGGATTTTACTGCTTTGTTATTTTTGATAAGGGGTATTTGGGGGTTGTAGTGTTTATAATGTGACCTGCTCATGTTTGTCATATTCTGTGCCCACAATTGCATACTAATCCAAAGGTGTATACAAAATAAGTTCAGTGTCACATACAGTAGAACATCCAGATGTGTCCCAAAGAACATCCAGATGTGTTGCAAATGTACATATTTGCCTGCTTTCTGCGAAAGTGTGTGTTCCTTTAAAATGTATTTGATGCGGCTGGGCCACAACAACTGTTCTTTAGCTGAATAAATTATTCAGAGCTGTGCTCTACTGAGCTGAGTTGGAGATGGAATAGAGGGAGGAAGACAAGGGAAGGGAAGGAAGGACATAAAGAAGAAAGATCCAGACCATGGTCAGATTATTGGAAATACTATTCTTTTGCCCTTTCACCTTTAAACTCTTATTCTATTGATCAGAATCTTGCCGGCAATAACACCAGTGTTATTACAGTGTTATTTGCGGGGGATGACGTCAAGCCTAAGATGCTCTTCTGTAATTAAAAACCTGGATGAATCACTCACTGTGGAAGTCTGTGCATCAAGTCTGCATTGGCAAGATAAGTCATTTAAGAGGGAAAGAGACTGAGAGAGAGAGAGAGAGAGAGAGAGAGAGTTTGCACTGCTCCGAACTGCTGAGCAATTGGGCGTTACTATGTGCTCCAGTCTTAGCTTAAACATTACATAAACTCACCCAGATCCCTTATATCACATACAGACAGAATAAGGTAAAGACAGATTGAATATGGCCTGAGGAAGACAAACAAAAACAGTTAAAGCACCAGAGTAGAGAAAGGAAGGGGAAATTGCTTTGTGCTGGGTTTGTGTTCGTTATAAAAGGAGGAGTGTGGACTGCATTGTATTTCAGTCTGGATGAAACCTGAGTGGCATCTGCCTGGTCTGCTGTGGTATATTCTGGATGCACAGCTCAGTCATTTTGCCTCTACTGTCTTCCATTGTGCCTGAACAAATCAAACAATCAACCTGCGCCTGTGTCCTTGAAAGAAACAATTCAGCAATGTTAATCCACTCAGGATGCTTGATATAATGGGACTACATATGCCGCATGCTCACAGTTTCACGATATTCGGTCTTACCGGTAGTATAATTAGATTGTAGGCATTTTTAATGTAGCTTATTGTCCACCATATTTGTTGCATATTTTATTTGTTGCAAATAACAATTTCATAAACAACTGTTAAAAAAACATTATTGTAAATTGTGTTTCTGTTAATTGTCAGATGTCATGACTTCCCACCTTTATTAGAGAAGATTTAAAAAGAAATAATAAATTTTTTTTGTAACATGCTAATTCTGTAATATAAAGGTTATTTCATTGGACACAGTTGCAGAATATGCTGGGTTATAATTTAAAAGCTGAGTCATAGTAAATGCAGGGAATAAGTGCAAGACTTTACTGCTTTTGGTGTTAGGTGGAATTTGCTGAAGTGGATTCTTGATTTGTGAATTGAGATCAACCCTACACCGGGCCATAATTGTGAAAGCAACACTGTTTTGGGAACTGATTTTTACATTCGTACATTCTTCAACTTTTTTCCCTCTCGTTTATTATTGACTTTCATTGAGGTTATAATGGTATCAAAGGTTTAAATTCCTAAAATAAAAATGCAAGATAGTTTTATTTCTATTCACATCTTTAATAAAGTTTCTAATAAATTTATTAACTTTTATACCTTAATATACTGATACTTAAATATACAAATGTTAAAACAATTTATACAATTTATTTAAGAAATATTTTAACAATATTTGCACCTTTATCTATGGTGTGTAATAGTTTAGTAAGAGGTTCTGTTAAAAATGCCTTTTGTGTTGTTATTTAAAAAACATATATATTTGATTTAAATCTGTTGTTCCACTGTAAATATTGAAGCTCATATATAATGTAGATTGAAGAAGACTGTGTTATTGTGTGTGCCACATTCCCTGGGGATCCTAATCGCATGCTCTCTCTCTCTCTCTCTCTCTCTCTCTCTCTCTCTCTCCCTCTGTTCACCAGCTCATCTCCCTCCCCCTCCTTTCCCCTCCTCCTCCACCTCTCCCTCCTCATTCTCTAGCTCTCTCTCTCTCTCTCTCTCTCTCTCTGACCGTCAGTGCTGCATTGATAGTGCTGCCTCCCTCCGTGATGATGTCACTGGCTCAGTCAGGCTCAGCATCACTGCTCTGAGCAGGCAGCAGAGCCATTTTGGCTTCTGCATTACAGACAACATCAAGTCTTCTTCTTTGAAAAGCCTCCTCCCTGATCAAGCAGGCCTCGCCAGGCATTCAGATACCCCTTTCCCCCCTCTTTACAACGGACCTCCCTCTCCATCTGAGGATTGAGGACACAGGGGGTATTCTTTGATTGGTCCCAGTACTAGACCTCTGGGAGCAAATCAACAGATCTACAGTGTAGTAAATCGCTCAGGAGACACTAAAACGGTAAGAGCTTTCTATTTGATTTTGTGCTCGTGCAGATAATGCAGGCTTTTTTTTTTATGAGGCTGGATGTAAAAAGTGGACAAATTGCTCTTGGGTGCGGCTACTGAAAGGTCAGAAAAAATACAGCTTGTCGTGATAAAGATCTAGAAAAAAGGTTTTTAGGATATTGGAGCAGATGGTGGATCTTATATAAGGTCTGTGTTGATTAGAGACCTTTATTAATAGAACTTGTGATAAATGCATAGTCATCCATAGTGTGGGCAGGCCACTAGAAGAACAAAAATCTGTCAGTATTTGACGTCATAGGCTTTACACACTCCAGGTGAGGCATGGGGTCAAATTACCGGATATGGTCTGTTAAGCTAATTTGGCCTTGAGACACTGAATTTATTGTATGGTTCAGTTTCATGTTGTTGATAAGATGATGCTTATATGTGTTTTAGGGTGGAATCTTTCTATGCTGTATATGTGTCTGAGAAAATGAATTGTCATGATCAACAATGTCATATCATAATCAACATAATCTCTTGTATCTCCTGTATAGATAGATAGATAGATAGATAGATAGATAGATAGATAGATAGATACCAAAGCGATTATTTACCCAAAGCTTACATCTGGTTTGATGATTAACATTGACAGCAGGGTTATACAGTATGTGCGTAGTACAGTATTTGGGACATGGTTATGTGATATTTTAGTATGTGCTTTTAGCTTTCAGTGATGGAATGGTTGATCATCCTCGACTGGTATGTTTCCAGTTTTAGTGTTAGCTTGATTCTGCCACATGGAAACATCATTATTTGGCAATTAAGTATAAGTCTGACACAGATAAAAAAACAAATGACATTTTTGTTAATCTTAACATTATGCCACTGTATTTTTTGGAAATGCACATCACAACGTGGTTTATTTTACCAGAAAACTTATATATCTCTGACTGAAAGGGCTGACACTGGAGACTCCTTCTGTGAATGTTAATTAATGCTTTTTACAGCAAACGTGATTGGATCACAACGATTTACTGTACATGTCCAACACAGATGTCTCTGTCAAACAGCTGTTATAGAATTCCATAGAAACATAAAAATAATATATTGAAACATATTAGAATGAATACCTTGAAATAACACCTTCTCATCAATCAGTTTTGAGAAGTCAGTATTGTTGTAGTATAAGCAATGCTATACAGCTTTTTAATATGCTTCTAATAATGTCAAGTTGTCTCAGGTATTTAACATAAAAAAACACCACTGCCCAAAAACAATTAATTAATTGAAAATGTACAAAACAAAACCAATAACGACAACAACAGTAGCCATAGGGACTAGGACTATTACAATACCAAAATAGTAGAAGAACTATGGTTCTAAAAAGACGTGAAATAATGAGAATGACTTGCAGTAAACTCATTTGGCACGAGCAGATCGTGGCACAGCATGATATTGCCTTTGAGGGAAAATGGCAGCATCCTCTGCCAACCAACCCACACAAGACTACATATTCTCATATTCAAATAAAGCTACAGGGGAGTGATTTTGCAGTAAACACTCAAGGTTATTTATTAGTGTATATCTAGCTTGTTGAACGTTCAATGACTGAATATTTACTGTAATACAGCGCATGTGCTTCCATATTGCTTATACACTGTGGCTGCTTTGGATGTTTTATCCAATGGCTGCTTTGTGTGTTTGTGTGTGTGTGAGTGTGTGTTATTGGGTCATTGTAACCCTAGGAAGCACCCTGACATTTAGCCACACCAGCAGTTCTTTTGTTGCTCCAGAACTCAGTACCTAGATTCAGCTAACTGTAGCTGACTCACTGTTTTTTTTATTTTTTAATTGAAAGCATTCACTCAAATTAGATATTATTCATGCTCTATATATAGGCAAAGACTGTAGATTCAGTAGATTTCTGTCAAACAAGACCACAGATCTGTCCACATATTGTCATGTAATCATATATCTTCTAGAACATTTACAGCTGGAATAGAAACTGGGAGCTGAGATCGATTCCCATTTCAATTCAAACTATGTAATTTAATTTTCATTGGATTAGAAAGGTCATCTCAGTGGACTCTTTGAAAAAGTAATGTTCACAATTGTGGTTTCAGTCTTGATTTGTCATTTTGCATGCACTTTAGGTTTATTTATTTATCTACAACTAAAATGACATGTTTTGGCGTTTTGAACAAATTCTAACAAGTGAATTTTTTGTTGCTAATGTTAAAATCTTATATTCCCTCCTGGCAGGTGTGTATCTTCTGGTGTGGACAGTGGGAGCCATAAGGAGGCGCCATGGCGGGGGCCTCGGTGAAGGTGGCGGTGCGGGTTCGCCCCTTCAACTCGCGGGAGATGAGCAAAGAGAGCAAGTGCATTATCCAGATGTCAGGAAACACAACCAGTGAGTATATGACTTCACCTGCGCACTTACACTTGTGGTTGCCAGACTTAATCTAAACCAGTTAATTTCCATCTATTTATTAGTATACTCACTATGAAAAATATGCAGAAATAATTAGCAAAAGGAGAAATAAATATTTTGAGGTTGAATGTGTGGTTGCTGGTGCAGTATGGGAATATGAAGTGCGGTATGTATTAAATTGATCTGCATTGCTGCATTTATTGAATATTTACAATGATAACTGTAGTTATAGTTGATATAGCATTAAAAAAATACAGTTTTCCTAAATACAGTATACAATTGCATACATTATTTATTATACATTATTAATTATACATTTATTGTTATAAATCAAGAATGAGTAAGTTAAATTGCTGATAATTCATTAAATTGAATTGTTTGCCTTTGACATTAAGCTCTACTTTGAACAGACTTAATATAAATGCTTTGATTATTCATTTTCACTCTTCACAACATTACTGGCCTGTTCATGTTTTGCTGACTCGTTCCAGTCAAGCCTGGTTTGTGTGTGTGTGAGTGTGTGTGTTTGGAAACCCAAGGCATTTGAGAAAAAAAAAAAAAAAAAAAAAACCTGAAACAGATTTGATTTCTAGCCTGCAAAGTCACTGGTCAATAATGCATGAGGTCTTTTAAAATATTTAAAGTTCAGCCCAACACTACATACTTCCACCATCGGGCTGGCTTAAGAGAAGCATTATGGTTGCTGTTCTCTTTCGCTGTGTCTGCTGTTGACGTGTTGAGAGGTCTAATAGAGTTTCCATGTCTTGATGAATGGAAAGTCAACAGAAACATCAGGAAACCTGTGACTGTCGTTCTGTTAGCAGGTACACACCATGTTGGCCAGGTGTTTCAAGAAACAAATTGTGGTGGATGTAATTCTACACCACATTGCTGCACCTGGTTCAGAACCAAGGTTAAGTGAGAAAGGTGGATAGGGTGGCAGGATGACAATGTCCTGCAGGATAAGGTTAAAATTCCAGGAGGATACAAAATGCAAATCAGAAAATAAACAAGATCAGTTTTATAGGTCCAGTGATTGCATTAACATATATTGGACATTCATGTTCTATTAAAATTAAACAAGGACTTGAAAATATTAACTTCATAACTAATGAGTAACATCTCTGTGTTCCCCAAATATTCAAAATGACATCATTTTTTCACATTTTCTTTTTTTCACGTGCGACTGAAAAGACTGCAGTGCTTTGGAATGAGAAGGTGCTGAATTTGACCGAGAAATGTCACGTTTCAGATCATGAATTGGGTGATTCATATTCTCATACGACATTTTCTCATTGCTCACAGAACCTAATGATGGATTGGCTATTTTGCAAGCATGTAACTGGGGTGAATTGTTTTTGATATACCTGAGATGTTCGGTCTAGAATTTGATTTCAAGCGGCCTCAACCAGGATTCAGGTTAAATGATCATGGACCAATTATTAATTATTAATAACTATACAATGTCGAGTGGAGTCATAGGTTTTATTTGAGTTAAATGTATAAAAATATATTACAAGTGGAACCATAGAGAAATGCTATTTTTTTGCCTAGACAAAGTTATTTTTACTAAGAAATCATTTATTCAGACAGCACTTTCTAAGCAGCAAACCAAACAAGAGGGTTAAATGGCAGATCTATGTGCAGGTCATCTTCTCTTGTGCCATTGAGATTCAGGCTCAGTAGCCTGGAAAAAAAGATTGGTGAAGTCATGAATGAACTTGTCCACTCTGCAGTTTGGAATGAAGCCAGTCCCATCGTCAGGGAATAATGACTAGCTGTTAGTGGGAGTCTGGGCCTAGAGAACCTCTTTTGTGCCCTGTTTTGTCTGGTTTGTCGCCTGGAGATGGGTCAGTAGCTGGGTTTCCACAAAGCTGGAGAATGGCACAGAGCTAAATGATTGGCAGCTCTGGATGCTTTGAGGCGCCTTGCTAAGATGGCAGGCCTGATGAGGCTCCTCACACAGCCCTCTAGCCAGCTGGGAAAAACGTTCCGTCTTTGGAAAAGAATCTCAGTCTGCAGTGTGTGAAAGGTTCTGCTCCTCTCCCTGCAGAATGCTAACTTAAATGTACTTTTTTTTTTATCACAACATCCTTTTTTGTTCCTCTGTTTTTAGATCACTTAATCTTATTTTATTCATGTTGCAATTCTATGTCTGCTCTGCACAAAAATTTTCCTAAAACAAAAACTACTACATTTCTTTTGATACTGCCAAGTCTGCCAGTGCAGAAGGGTTGTGCTACCACTCCCAGTTTTGCTCCTAAGGACAGGTGTTTTGAAGATGGGGGCTGGGGGGGGGGGGGGTTCCTTAAACTGAACTAACAACAAATGAAAGGTGAGGAGAGAGGGTGTGCTTTGGGCTTTGGTTTCTGTGGGTTGTGGAGTGGGTTCTTTGTAGATTGGACTTTTGATTCTTTTCTTTCTTTTGTGGCCAATGTTGACTTTTGTGGTTTTGTGCTGCATTGGATTTTCTGTAGGATCCCCACAGGCATAAATGAGCCTATGATCCTGTTGCCACTGTACTGGTTATTCAATTCCTGGAAGTGATAATGTTATGGCTGACTAGAGTATATTTATATTTGGAATTAAAAATATAACTAAGCAATTCTTTACCATCCTTTCTGTAAAATTCCATAAAATTAACAAAAGCTCTAATCTGCTGCTCAGTCCAATTTTTGGCACCAAAACTAATTCTTAAAAGTGGTTCTACTACTAGCCAAATCTCAACTTGGTTAGTGTGTGTAAGTCTGAATGAGCAGAGTCTGCTCTGGTGTGTCATATCACTGTGAATTGGATTATGTTTAAAAGTAGTCTAAATACAAAATGAACATCCTTTTGTTTTGAGAAATTCTTTCTCTTGTAATTTAACTTCATGGTATTCTGGACAATTACTAATGAAAACATTTTACCTTGAATGTGGCATCACAGTGATGAAGGCATCTTCAGAATAAATCTAATCCCACTCTACAATAAGTGCATATGGAAAGGAGGACAAAAAAAAAATTAATAAGCAACAATGAGTTGGCTGAAGCACCCTGCACTATTGTCAGTGTGTTTAGTGCCGGGCACACCAGAAAGACAGCGCCACAGTGGGCATATGCACTATTATCGCACAATTTTGGAAAAGAGCGAATTTTATGTTTAGACCTCCAAAAAGCCCCAGATGCTGGAAAAAAGCATCATGTCACTCAGTGTGATGTCACTGAACATGATGTCACTCAATATGATGTCCCACAGAAAGTTATTAACCACTTTTCTGTCTAAGACATCACCACAGCTGACCCATTTGAGATGTCAAAAATCCGTCTACAATTTTCGGGTACATTTTGGGACACGACATAAAATAACTGATTTTCTGTTGAGTTGAGCCCATGACATGCAATGTGAAAGTTGTTAAGCTCAATGAGCTCTAAATGTGTACTGTGTTTTGTGTGCATACATGCAAGCCTGTATGAGCTATGCAGCAAAATCCCATGTTATATCTCGTATATCAATCTCTTGGGCCATGCCCGGGCATCCTAATGGCAGCAGATTCAAACCTGTCTGCCAATTTTCATGGGTTTTTGAGCACGTTAAGACCCCCAAAAAGCCCAATATGATGGGGGAAAAATCCTAAGGAAAACAATAGGGCCCTTCACCCACTATGACGACAAAGGGCTGATGTCATAGTGCTTGGACCTTAACTAGATTTAATATGGGTGGTGGTGGCTCAGTAGTAAAAGGCTCTGGGTAACTAAGAAAAGGGTTTGGGTATCTGCTTCAGGGTCTCTGTTGCCCTTGCATTCGGACCCCAATGATTTAACAACCTACATGCATGGACATGCACAAGGGGGGCAAAACTGTCTATTAGTCATCTTTGGCTGAGCTTCCCTCAGGAGAAAAAAATAATAAATGTAATATGTTTTCTTGTTGTGCCTGCATAAATATAAGTAGGAAAATATTGGTCAACGTAAATCAAATAAAATCGTGATATCATTTGAATAGTTATGATTTTATAGGCATGCCTTTAAAAAGTAAAAATAAATAAATAAATAAACTATATTAAAAAAAAAAGAAAAGGTCTAGTAATGAGCTGAAAAAAAATTATTCAGAGATGCCCTTGGCCCTCTCAAGTGGCCATGTACTGTAGAAATTTGAAGGTGAAATTGTGTGAACTTTAAAACATGATACGTGAAAAGGTGAATTTCTAGATACAGTAGAATAATATAACAACATTTTTCATATTACCTAACTCTTATTTTACGATCCATGCTTAAATTTTTTTTTTTTATATCAAATAAAAAGAAACACATTAGACAATTTAATGTTCTTGCAGTGATCTTAAATGTCATTCAGATGAAACTTGGCCAATGAATTTTATTTACCATGAAAAGAAATATATACACCTGTAAAAGGGTATTATTCTTTCATGCAAAGCATTGAGGTAGCCCTGGAATTTTACTAGTATATGTGTTAATAGATTATAAAAAGAAATTTAAACTGAATAAACTATAGTTTTCAATGTTTTATAGCCACATAACATAAAGTGTGTCTAATTTGAAACAAAAACACTGTTGTTAGTAATTTTGGGGAAAAAATCGTAATATTGCACAGAATATTTTAAGCAACAATTTTTAAAAATTTTATGCTTCTATATGAGTATTGAGCTTCTAGAAAAATGTCCCTGCTGCGATGCGATTTGTATATGTGCCAAATGAAGGCTTTGTTCTATAAAATGCATCAGGCTAGATAAAATATGTTATTATTGCATGTTGTTATAAAACGACAGGACAAAACCTGACAGTGTCCATGTGGATCAGACGCACGCAGGAACAAATTACATGATTATACAAATATATTACATGATATATTTGATTATACTCGTAGGAGCAAAGCTATTTGATTTAATGTTGTAGACTCATAGTTGTTTATTCCACACAGCTGCACTATTCCACTGCAATACTCCACTATAATGACTATTTTTGTCATATTATTAAAGCCTTAAGGTCACAGTGACCTTATGCATCCTACCAGAGCATGAAATGAAACGTGTACAAATAGAGAACAGGGTGGCAATAATGTACACTGCTGCTTGCTTTAATTGTAGGCCCCTCCTGCACACACTTACTCATCAGCAAGCACTACTTCTGCCTGTGTGCACAAAAGGTAATTAAAAATGTCCTACTTATTATGCCTGGTGCACAGGAGGTACAGAGCTCCAATAATGGCAAGTAAGGACATTAAATAGCTCACTGAAGGTTGAGGAAAGTTGATGAAAAAATAGAGAAGAAGAAAAGGGCAAAAAAACAAAAAAGGAAATAAAAAAGACAGGGTTCTCTGGCTATCCAGGTGTCACTGAAAAGACCTGAGTGATTTTGTAAACTGATTGGACCAATTCACTAAATAGAAACAAAACAGGATTTGGAGATGAACTTGAAAGCTAACACCCTTCTGTCCATAAAAAATTTAAGCCTGATTTTCTCTCCACGTCTTTAATGTGGTTTGGCTTCAGTGACTGGTTGGTGGAAGCCCAACCCTTCAGAGTTTCCGAGAAGGAAGGCACAAGTCTCTCGGCTCCTAGCAACAAGCCTGAGGTAGACAGACCTACGTTTGCAATACAATGAGCTCTGCTTTGCATATTCATCAAGAGCATAATCACTTTTCCCAAAAATTCATAAAATATCTGACACTTGGTACAGAAATTCGGTCTGGATTTGTGCTGCCTTTTATGTCATGGAGGTTTTTTGATCATGTAGTGACAGTACTGTATAAGGAAACAAATTAAAGCAATAAATTACAGTATGACAGTATGAAGATACAATTTATCACAATGTTTTGACAAGCCAAAATAAATGTGCTTTACTTTCGTTGATAATTATTCTGAAGTAAGTCTAGTCTGTTTTATATATTTCCAAAATTTATTGAAATATTGAAATATATGCTATATGGATATGAAATAAGTCATATGTTGAACCAGGACCAAATGGAAGAACCCACAGGCAACACTGGGTAATGGGACTTTATTTTTATGTTCATGGCTATTGCAGTGTGAGCATAACCTAAATGTACACATGAACATTGAAATGAAATGCCAGGAGCATTTCCCTTTTAGTAATTTTACACTAAAAAGGTATATAAATTATTTCACTTCAGCTACTCATAAAGGGGCAGCCATTTTACAGTACGACTTGTTATATAATTTGGCCCATAGGGTGTTTTATATTATATGTGTGTGCTACATTTGGATCAGTCAGTGACATCATGTTTGCTCTTTTTAATGTAATTAATATTACAGTATATATATATATATATATATATATATATATATATATATATATATATATATATATATACATTTAAATGGAATTTAGATTTAATAATTATGTAAATAATATATGATGTTTAAAAGTATTAATATAATCAGAAACAAGCATGTCAGGGGAAAATAGTCGTGGTTATGGGTTATGTAATATAATGTGACATGTACTGTAGCTCCGTAGCTGGGTGAAGGTTATGGAGTTTGTGTTGGCTTATGTGTTATATGTGTCATGACATGATTTGCAATGAATCATGGCAGACATGAATTTCCAGTAAGGCAGACAGTGACATGATAGTACAGTAGGTGTGGTCCACTCACAATGGGAAGGTTTACCCGATGCCATATATAAATTTTTCCCATCATTTTTTCACACAGATGGTTTCTAGTTATACTAGGAAATTTGCTATTTATTAGTTTCTTTTATCGTAAGTATAATTAAAAAAACAAACAAACATGAGATGCAGTTTTCCTATTAACAGCAGGAAACTGAGACTATATTGTTGGACTGAATTATGTCATATCATTCACAACAATCAGCCATGAGCCATTGAAAGTAATGAGCCTCAATATTACAGTATGTACATACAGTATAGTTTTTTTTTTATTTAAACTCTGCACTATTTGCAAGGACAAATGGACTTTAGGTTTAATCATATTGATTATTTAAATTGATTCCATCCTAGTCGTGTCCATGGATTTCAGAAGGTGGCGTAGAGGAGAAGAGATGAGGAGGAAAGAAAAGAGAGAAACATAGACTAGTTAATTACTGAGGTTTCATCATTTCATCAGCGCAGATGCTTAGCAATTTAAACTAAACCTTAACCTGGGGAATCTTTTAGCACAATGAGAAAGGTTTGTACCTTATTTTTGAATGTCACTTACAGTATATGTGTAAAGGAGGGTTAGATCGCACTTGCATTTTAGTGTGTTATTCTGCCCTGTGAGTCAGCATTTAGAAAAAATAAAAATGCAGTAGTTGACATCATGTGTCTCAGAGGAGGCATGTGTTAGAGTGATGAACAAATTGGAGAGAAAAAAAATAAATATTAACCATTTAATACTTAGAGGTACTTATTAAGGACTAATTGTCATATAATTGGTATTGTACATTATTATTATTATTATTATTATTATTATTATTATTTCTGAATGATATTATCCTTATTTTCTTTATTGGTTATCAGATGATGCGGATCCTTTATTCTTTATGTATTGTTTGTTGTTTATCTGCAGCTAGAATAATAAAATTATGTTCTGATATGTATATTATTGAATCCTTGATCAATGTCTCAAAGTCTGAATGATGCAAAGACAGTTTGCACCACTGAATTCCAAGGTTGTTTAGGTTCTTCTTCTTTGTGAGTCAAAAGGTGCCGTGGGAAAACTGGTATGGATCCCTCATTACTGATGGTTGAGCTGGGTGTTATGCTATTTATTAATATTTT
>JAAGKR010011424.1:5855-19442 GCA_011419295.1 Clarias macrocephalus
TATCTACAAGTACCACTGAGCGTATACATCAAATCCAAGCAAGGATACTTCCGATGTATCTCGCTGAGGAATCCTTCCATGGTACAGCCATTTGTTGCCATGGCAAATAATCCACTCAAGGATTTTGTCAGGGGACATTCACACCTCAAGCCCCATTTGCATTTTACACCTTTGCACAACTCTGCTCTTCCCTATTGGCTTTTTTATCTCAACATTGATTGGTTGTTTTAAAAGAAACACTCCCCAATCTCTGACATCTATTGGGAGATTACCCAGTCACTCATTTTTATTTAGCCCAACCCAAGGCCTCATAACTTAGTGACTTGATTGGTTTTTGGGCAGGTATGTAGATAGACCCTATCCACCCCCCAAATGTACATTTATGAATGTGGAATTAAATTTAAATCAATACTAAAACAAATATGCACCAGTGCTTGTTAGATGTTAAAAATGTCCTTCTAGCTCGGTCCCATTAGATATTACACATTGACGGCATGGCACGCAATGGCATCCTCCTCATCAGACATCAGCTCCATCATTGCAGTCTGCCACAGTTCTTTCTCTGCATCTGTATGAATGACCCTACACTTGGACTCCAGCAACTGCAAAACACACCATACGTTAACCCCTAAAAACACTCAAAAGTACAGAACTTAATATATAGGTGAATTTGTACACTTACTTATCTTTGTCTGTTTTTAGCCCGTCCTAATGGAGTCTCTTAGCTGAGACCTTCCTGGCCGAGACAAAGAGTATTTCCTCTGCAATGTGTAACATGCTGGATTAAAAAAGATAAGTGACAAACAATTCAAATTATTAAAGGGACAAAAATAGAGAGACATGAAAATAATGACAATAACAATTTCTGATTACCCTTTATACACTCAGGGTCTGCATCTGCAAAAGTCATCTTTAATTCCTGCAGCAGATACGTCATCACTGCTTGAAACTTATTCTGTGTGGAAAGAGAGTCGTGTCATTAATTACATTTCAAATGATTATGTAAAACCCCATAAACAGCATGTAAAGAAACAACATTCTTACCCAGATTGTGGATCGTATTTCTGAATTATGGAGGCTCCTTACAGCTTCCTGTAACATTGAATTAAAAACGCTTTAATACATACATTTGTAAACAACATTGTATAATTTGGACGTGACAAACTGTTATATATGCTGGACACCTACAACAATGCAAGTAACTAAAAGTAGATGTGTAGCTAAGGTCTGATGGTAACTTGGCAAGGTATAATTTACTACTGTATTGTCAGCTAACATAAAGCTCAACTTACCGCAGTGCCCACGTTATGCGCGCTCTTAACTCTTCTATGCACATGGCTTGACTCTTCCTGCGCTCTTCTCTCATCAAACTTAAAGTGCATGAAGGCGCTGGATAGCCTCTTTGAGAAGAGCAGTGTGTGCAGCTTGCTTCTCCTTCAAACTCTCAAGTTGAAGAGACAAAGGCACACCATGGCCAATCCTCCCACCCGGCTATGATAAGAAAGACAGCAACACTTTCTGCTAGTCATTAATATACAAAAGGTCTTCACACCTCACAGCCATCACCTCTCACTGCTAGCTGTGAGGACTCCTAGAAAGTTTCACCGATTCCCGTATACATCCACATACATGAGGTATCTGGTCGTTTCACAAAATTTCCTTTGCAGTCTACCTTTCCAAGCACTCTGCCTCAGACATCTGGCAAACTTAAAGTTTAGCGGGGATTTCCCACACCATATTTATCCGGATGCAGCTCTTTTCATGCAGTGAAAAGTGGGAGGGTTCAGGGCACACAGCGCTGCACCCCAAGGATGATTTGAAAAGATCCAATCAGAGCTCAGCCTCAAGTCACATGCTTTTCAAACGTTTACGTGCCCACATAGACACTCGTTTGTCCGCGCCGTGTTAAAAGAGTCTCCGTCAACCGCCCCCCCCCCCCCCCCAACAGTGGTGGAAACACGCGCGCGCGTACGCGCACTTCGGCACAGAGGAAAACCCTTTCTGAAGAATATCCGATGAGAGTGCATGTGGTCTCTCCAAACAAGTTGTATCAGGTTATATCGGATTAATGGATTGCACGAGTTGTTTCCTCTCCATCACCAATGAGAGGTCAAGGTCAGGACAACCTGTAGAATCTTGTGATGTCCGACTGGAGCTCTGAGATGCTGGAGCTGCGCTTAATGAAGAGTCAGGAAAAACCAACAACTCCATCCACTTTGAGTTTTATGGGTAATAAAACCAGCTGTGCTGAGCAACTTCTGCGCTATGGGAATACTGAGAAAGTGCTGATCGGAGGGGTGCTGATGATGCTCACTGTTTCCACCGTGTGTTGGAATTTACTGCTGGTCCTGTCAGTGTGTTTAGTGAAGAAGCTGAAGCAGCCCTCTAATTACCTGATTGTGTCTCTGGCTGTGGCGGACCTGGCTGTGGCTGTGGCTGTCATGCCTTTCGTTAGCATCACTGACCTTATAGGAGGACACTGGATCTTTGGTCGGCTCTTTTGCAATGTCTTCATCGCCATGGATGTGATGTGCTGCACAGCCTCAATCCTCACTCTGTGTGTGATCAGTATAGACAGGTCCATCTTACTTACTTCTGCTTTTTCAAATTCTCTCAAGCTGCTTTACACATTAGTCATTAGTCACCTGTACCTTGTTTGTACCTTTAATATGTATCTTTTAATTCTTGGTTTATCCATTATACCTGTAGCTCTTACAACTCAGAACATTTTAGCCATTTTTTGCTATGCTGTTTTTTTTTTTTTTTTTAATTTTTATAAAGATATTTAGGAGACAGGATTCTGTAGTATGTATAATGTATTATTTTTTCAGCACAACATAGGCAATATAATGAACTGAATTTTATATATAATAATTGTAATTAACTATACTAAAAGAAAATAGCTCACATAGGCAAATAAATAGCACAGATACACATGATCATGCCCTATCACACCAAATTGACCTCAGAAAATTGACCTGTTTTTATGGTTGTTTTTGGTTGTTTCTATGACCCCAAAATACAATAATAATAATATCCTCAGTTTGAGAGTTCTACATTTTTGCAACACCATTCCCATATTCCTGTAGTGGAAAAATTAATGATAACTTTCATTCTACCCAACATATATGAAAATGTCACTGTTACCACACACCGGCAAGCCTTCCATATAAGCACATATATAATTTTTTAATTGTCATCGACCTATACTCTGTTTCTGGCACAGATAAGACAAGTTTAATGGACTGTGATTTCCTTTTAGAGTATTGCTTTAAATGTACACTATAAATGCACACACTTTTCTAGGTAAATTAAATATAATTTTTAAAAAAGTGTATCCCTGTGGGTACCAAACAAAGAGGTTTATAAGTTTAGTAGTGTTATTCCTGAGGGTTTAGTGCAGTGGCTCTCAACCATCCCCATCCCCCACATGTAAGCGTTTTCCCAGCTCTATCACACCAAATTCAGTTTAAAAAAAATCCTGTTAATTAGCTGATTAATTACATCAGGTTACAACACAAAAACGTGCAGGACAAGGGGTTCTCCAACACTAGGGTTAAAAAGCACTCTATCATATAAAATAATGGCACTGACTGATTTTTTTGAACAGCAGGTCTCTGTATGAAAAAATGGAACTCAAAAGCATTATTACATATTTATAAACAAGGAAAGAGACAAGGACACATGTCTAGTGAAACTCGTTTGTAACTCACATATTCTGTTTCAGACAACACGGTGGCTTAAGGGTCAGCACAACTAAGGTTTGATTCCCGCCCCAGGGTCTGTGTGCATGGAGTTTGCATGTTCTCCCCGTGCTTAATGGGTTTCCTCCAGATAATCTGGTTTCTTCTCACAGTCCAAAGATTGCATATTAGGATGATTAGGGTTCCTAAATTGGCCATTGAGTATGTGTGTGTGTGCCCTGCTATGGATTGGCCCCCCACCCAGAGTGTATCCCGCCTTTCGTGAGATAGGCTCCAGGCCCCCTGCGACCCTGAATACAGGGTAAAGTAGTATAGACGACAAGTTAGTGCCCAAGTGAGTGAGTGACATTATCTTTTATTCTCTTTCTCCCTCTCTCTAAAACACATGCAGTAATTATAAAATGATTAATATATAACTTGATAAATAAACAAATCAATTTAACAGCTTAAAAGCATCATCGTGTATGTATTTTTAGTTCTTATTATTTATTGTTTCAGTTTTCTATTTGTGCATTCTACTTATGTATTAATAGATTTATAATGAATACACTGTTTTATCTTTTATATATTTTCTTCCATTATTAATCTTGTGATTAATTATATGCTTTTCTGATACTCATTTAAACTTACATATGCATTATGTACATTTGCTGTGAATAGATTGTTTTGTTTGTTTTAATACCATGTTTTACTCCCGTTCAATGTTGAAATAATTTCTTCATACAGTAGGTTTCTGCTCATTTGAAATCATATTTACATACACATCTCCTTTAAAATTATTTTGTAATGCTGTTAACAATAAGTCAAAGCTAAAATTATAAGGAGCAAATGTGTAATAAATTAAGCACTAGTTGGTACCTGCAGTCATTTATAACTGTTAAACAATGATGAAAGAAATGCAAAGCAATGCATGGTGGTACAGTAGATTCACTAAGATTCAAGTACTAGAGAATGTAACCAACTTTCATATTTATTAATTGGAATAGGGAATAAAACAACTCCTTGAGTCTCCTTGAGACTTGGAGAAGAGCCAAGGCTACTGTGCAGAAGTGTTATTTTTAAGATACTCTGCATACATTATTAATTTTTTTGTGGTGTCTGATGTTACAGGTATCTTGGCATATCGAAGCCGCTGACCTATCCTGTGAGGCGAAGTGGAAAGTGTATGGCAAAAATAGTGTTGCTTGTGTGGCTTCTTTCTGCCTCCATCACGCTGCCGCCACTGTTCGGCTGGGCTCGGAACGTCAACGATGATAACATGTGCCTGATCAGCCAGGACCTGGGATATACTATTTATTCTACTGCTGTGGCCTTCTACATTCCTATGTGTGTAATGCTGATCATGTATTTCCGGATTTACCAAGCAGTCAAAGTCAGTGTGGCAAAGCACTCCATTACATTCCCGCCAAGAACTGATGATGGTGTGAACTATGTCTCTGCTGTTTTGAACTTGCAAACGGAGGTCAAGGAGTGTGCGAGTTTTGTACGACTCCTGAGAACCGACCGCATCTTCAAGCGTGAGCAGAAGGCAGCAACCACATTGGGAGTTATGGTGGGGGCGTTCAGTGTGTGCTGGATGCCTTTTTTTCTGCTCTCCACGGCACGGCCCTTTGTCTGTGGTGTGCACTGTGGTTGCGTGCCCTTGTGGCTGGAGAGAACCCTGCTGTGGCTGGGCTATGCCAACTCGCTCATTAATCCCATTATAAACACATTCTTCAACCGAGACCTCAGGACCACCTACCAGAACCTCATTTACAGAAACTTCAACCGCAAGCTCTCGACAGCTAGCATGCATGAAACACTGAAGCTGCAAAGCCACACGTGATGTAGTGATAAAGATAGGTTATTGAAAATTGATTTTACAAAATAGGACTGAAGATATTTAGAAGCTTGTTAATAAATTCACTCAAGTGTTGCTTTATTCCACCGTTGCTTTATACCATCCGTTACTGGTGCAAACATTTAATGAAGCAGAGGTACATTTTCGGCTAGATGTTAAGAATAAAAGTTGCGACTTAAACAATTTTAAGCCTTGTAACGTAGTACCAGTAGTACAAGATGATCAAATAATATAACAGTGTAACAATGGATTTGTGTTTGTGATAGAATGAATGTTAATATTTTATTCCCAGCTAATAACCTTGCAAGACTTATTTCATTTTGTGTCACGGATTATGATATGAAATGCATTAGTGTCCACTTGTGCTAATTGGTCATGCTTTGTCTGTCTCCTAAATGGAAATTAATTGGCCTGTCACTCCATGAGTCTTATAATTATGGAGTGGAAGCAAGGCTTTAATTGTCTTACAGCTGTGTGAAAAGTAGAGGAGATTAAAGGATATGGTATTAATTTTGGCAGCAAGCTAAAGTTAAGCTTTGTCACAATTCTAATCAGCTTTGAAATTACTTCTATTCCTGAATAACTGTCCTTAGTAGACATATGGGTGTGGAGCATGCATACATACATACATACAGACAGACAGACAGACAGACAGACAGACAGACAGACAGACAGACAGACAGACTTATGGGCACCACAACTCATCTCCGCCTGATTGGACATCTTGTCCAATCCCACAGATAAGCTAATGTAGAACAAATTGCTTAAAAAAGTCAATGCTGGCTATTTTAGAAAGCTATCAAACACCCAGTGCAGCACAGCTTGCTGTGTATGGAGCTTAGCAGGCAAAGAGTTCAGGAATATTGGTCCGACCAGATCTTAATCCAATTGAACACCCATAGAATGGGCCAGACAAATGAGTTTGATCAATGAAGGCTCAATCACTTTACCTACAACACCCAAAGGATCCGCCCAGACACCATAGCATACTCCCAGAAGTCTTAGGGAGTCATACTCCAGGCATTAATGGAGGAACATTTGGGTGGTGCGGCTTGGAAATGATCTCATGTAACAACATTAGTTCTGATACATTAAGAAATGTTAGGTGTTATCGCACTCAGTGTGTAAACAACTGTTGCAAAGTCAGAGGCTTCCCATTGGCACTAAAATAAAATAAAAAAAGATTTGAAGTCCATTTTAAGATTTGAAGTCTGACTGTCAGCTGTCAATAATTCAGGACAGATTAGAGTGCTGAGACATGTGGAACTTCCTTGCAAAATTAATTTGGTGGGAAATGATGTACTGACAGGCCATAACGCTGAGGCGAATAGAAATCCGTGAAAAAAACATAATCAAGAAACAATGAGTGTGGAGACGACAGGTGAAATCAATCATCATGAAGCTGTGGGCAGGGAGGTGCCCAAGCAAGCACATGCATGGACAGTTAGAAAATGGCCAGCTGTGTCCCAAGTCCTTAGGATTTGTACAGTATGTAATGCCATTAGTATTACAAAGTCCTTTAGGTAAATGAGAAACTTTAAAGGTTGAATGATAGGAATAAGCATGAATTGGAACCGTAAGGCTCTGCTCAGTTTTCACATGCCTTATACCTTTGCATCCATTTTAAACGTAGCTTGTAATAAAAATAAGTTATTTTAAGTGCAATGCAAAAAAAAAAAAAGTTTGTGTCTGACAAACTAAAACGCACTAAATTAACTAAAATGCTCTTGACTATGGTGTTACTATGTTTAGTTTGTGGAACTAATCTAGGTAATATTTAATGCCTTGTTATTTAGAGGTCACATGAGCATGACCCCAAGTGTGGTATTGCTTAATCAATCAAACATGCATTAATCAAACATGCAACCAATGTTTCTAATATCTAGGTGTATAGTTTCATGTTCTACAAACAACATTCATCATTAACATATTATGATTTGTGTATTGAATCAGTTATTTTGCTTACTAACACATATCCTTCCGCCACTGACGAAATTAGTGCCCGACAGTTAACAACCGACAGTTAGTATAATTAACAGGAATGAAAGTATTGTTATAAACTCTTACTGCTACTTCTGCACCCAAATGATGAGAACAAACCATGGAGGTGGTGGACAGTCCTGTAATCACATAAGTTTTTCTTTCTTTTTACACTTTTGAATACCAGCTCTGTTAAATTCCAGGTTCCATGGTTGAATTCCAAGTAGCACAAAATGGAAAGCTACTGAGCTATGTAGGGTATAAATTAGAATCCCTTGTTCCACAGACTAAGTTGTTCAAGTAGTGCCCTTGATTAGGGGTTAGAGAGGGATTTGGGATTCAGCCTAATGTTAGAAGCTTGTTAGCTTTGTAGTTTGCGTTAGACTATCAGCCTTGAACAGAACAATATGGATGGTTCAGATGCAATTCGGAACAACTGAGAAGCAACTATTGAGTAGACAGAGTTGTTTAAGATAACAACATAACGATATCCGGTCCGTTTTCTTGGATTTGAACGCGGGTTTAGACAGGCAGCAGCTCTCTCTCCTTAGAACTGTGGACCTACTTTAACCCATGCTAATGTTCTAGAACACCTGTGACGTGGAGTGATACATATAGTTAAACGTCCCAGTGCTGTAATGCTTTATATATCAACCCTCATGGAATGCCTCTTGTCCAATCAGATTGCTCAGTCAGAACTAACTTTTGTATAATGAGCATTTATTCCATTTCCTTCATTAAACTGAACCTTTGAACAGTGGTTTTTTTTTTTTATTCATCCAATATCAATTGCCTTAACTATACAATTAACTTATGGCTAGACTGTTTTGTAATTTTGGCCCAAGGCGTCTGTGGTCCAAGAGTAAATGTTATTTATTTAACATAGGTTGCGTGAAAAGTCTTGGCAACTTGTTATTACTGAGTAATTGAGACTCTAGATTATAGAAGTTCCAAATTGACTTTTTTTTTCTTATATTCAAAACTCTTGTAGCCCATTTGCCAGTCATTAATTTTTTCCAAAGACATTTTCCCAAAGAATAGTCCAAGATTATAATTGTCCACCTGCAGAGAGCAGGCTGTTGAGAGAGAGAGTTCATATCCATAAAGTTTTAGTATATATCCGAGTACGCTGTTTGATATTGCCTCTAAACATGCTTCATTCCTAACATGCCATTGATTAATGGCCAATTATGTGACAAACAGTATGGTGTATTTGTTAACTCCCGCATTGACTGAGGTTTTCACTGAACCAGCTGATGGTAACAGGTTGGCCTGCTCAAGCATTTCACACTGACAGTGTTGATCTCCTGGGATTTTCAAACACAATTGTCTCTAGAGTTTCCACAATTCCAATAAGAACAAGGTTAGAATTTATGGTTCCTTATTTCTGAGATGATACATTTAGAGCTATCCATAGAGTCTCTGAAGAATCTCCAATGACACATCATCAGTTATGTTCTACATATTCATGAGAGTTTTCTCTGTGTGATGGAAACACAACAGCAGCTGGGAAGTCAGTATGGTGTGTTAGCTGAGAAGTTGATGAAGCTTTAAAGCACGGTATTACTCGCTGCTCTTGGCTAACACATTCAAACCGCATGGATCAAGGCCTAACGTAACTTAAAAATAACAAATATTTCATGAAGATTTAAATATTTTGATTTTGACTATTCTAAAACTATTATAAGTGAGATAAGTGAGGTCTGCAGCGCATGAGCGAGATACAGTCTTTTTATAAACTGTGTTCAGAGCTGCATCAATATTTACACAGAGGATACATTATGTATATACTGTTAAGGTTATGTATACTTTATAACCTCTGTAGTTCACACCTCGGATATGTGTGATTGTTTTTTGACTAGAGGTGTAGATGCACTGAATTACAAGCTCAGTAATGTGTAGATCACTGTCTTAACCATTGAAACTTGTTTTTAAGCCTGAAAATCTGTGATAAAAGTAAAAAAAATCTTAGGAAGGCATTTATATTTAAAATTAATGTATATATTGTATACATGTATTACATTGGAACATATTTTGTATTGCACCTTATATTGCAACCATGATAAATATGAATAAGATTTTAACTAAACATTTAAATTTAGATTTAATGCCAACCTACTTCTGCATGAATAATCCTAATCATAGTGATCAGCTAAACCTGGCGTCCACTCTATTCATTCAGCAGTTGCTTAAACAGTACTTGTTACAGCTAAATTTTTTATTTTGTATTTTATTTTTCAAGAAAAGAATTAACCTCAATTTTGGCTCTAGGGGCTAAAGTTTTTTTTCTTTTCTTTTTTTAGAGCAGAAACATCATAACCCAGCCTGATTAAAGTCATATTTTGAACATCTGCATTGTCTTTCACGTACAGTATATTATAATGGATCTTGGGTGAATGCAATCAACTTTGTTTATGAAGTGATAAGTGAAAAATAGGAGTTGTGCAGTTGTCACGTGAGCCGATTTTCATGACAAAACCTTCCCAATTGTAAAATAAAACCTGATTTCTGTACTTTATAATCAGGACTACCATTACTGAATATATTGTAACATTTACAAAGCAACCTAATTACTAGTTAATTTGGTTGTAAACTTGTAGGTGATGGGAATTTGTAGATCAAATTACAGGTGCATGAAAAAAGTCCATATGATCATGTTAAATGCGGTAATGACAGTACTGCAAAAAATTCTTTAGAGATGGAGACATTTATTCTGCACTTTTTAAATATCATGTAAAAAACAGAGAGCCCAAATAATCAAACCATTTTTTTAAACAACCGTGAACAAAGGTATATCAACTGAGGAAACTGGGGCGAAACGAGGTCTCCATGACACATGAAAATACATCACATCCAGGCCCCACAAAAGCCTTACCTTGCAATTACCTGCACTACTGTTCAAGCTAAATAACAACAAAAAAAGACAAGCGAAACATAATCCTAAATGCCTTAGCACCTCAGTAACTAGGAATTAAACTAGATAACCTCAATAACTAGAAATTGGACACAAACTAGATAACCATCATGTTATCCCAGATTTTTCCATTTTGGTCCCTCTTCACACACTGTCCTATAATTTTGCCACTCAGCAAACCACACAGATATGTCTGAAACCACAGCGTCAGCTGATAAACAGCTGTGACAGTAAGATGATATCAGTCATGAGTAGGCGAGAGCATCAGAGGGTAAAGCCAAGCTATACACTGTACACTACAGTGGTGGCCAAAAGCATTGAGATGAAAGTAAAATAAAATATTTTAATCAAAGTCCTTTATTCTTCAAAACCTGTTGGAACCAGCTGGGCACAGAGTCTAAAGACATCTGCAGTACTCTCGCATCACTCTCAATCCTGCTTGATTGCTTTCTGAAGATAATTTACAGAAACTTGCCACAAAAGTTCAAGATTCATTTGAGAATTTTCTATTTCTATTTTGCCTCCAGGGTGGACACCATGCCTTCAAATAGTAAAAGTCATGCCACATATTTGTTCCATGCATTAACTAAACCAGCTGATTCTCATTAGCACCTTTCCTCAGCCAGATAGGGGAGAACTAATTAGTGACAACACCTATTTATGCACAGAGAGAGCAATAATACATGGCATATGTTGTCTTGATACTTTTGGTCACCACTGTATGTCCCTTAAACATGTAGATGAGCAATAGACGTGTAAAGTAAAAAAAAATAAGTGCTATGTTAGGGAAGTTATAAAGCTTTGTTGCACAAAAAATATCCCTTAGAGGCGCCTCTGCTAAAGAAAGGCAAAACCAACAATAGTGGATTGATTAACTTAAACTGGTGACCTGAAGTTGAATTTTGTCACACACATTTTAGTAGATAGAAATGAGCAGGCGAATTAATTTGTGACTTTTTTTTAATGGCAAAGGCAGAGATCAAGGGGCGCCTTCTCAAATGTATTACTTCCTCTTCTGAGATGAGAGCCACCTCTGTCCACAAACAAATCACCATGATGCAGCACATGAAACCTTAGCGTGCAGCCTTAGTCCCAACAAAGCTTAGGGCTGATTGTATAAGGGAAGAATTACAATCTATACCTCACAAACACAAGATTGATGATTAACCACAGAATTACAGCCAACCAGATTAAAGAACTGCGACAGGGCTTCTTAGACATTTTAAAATGTAATTGCCCCCCCCACCAACATTGCAGACAAAAAAAACAGATGCAAACAAAAAAATAAAAAGCAATTTGTAAACACGACTGAAGAGCAACTATAATGTATATATACAAATTTAAAAATCATGTTGCACTATTTACACAAAACTGTCCATCAGCTGTTTTGCAAAACATTCAGGACGCTAATTTACAGTACTCTATGAGCAACCTAAATATGACTGAAATTGGTGACTTTGCAAGTTCTTGTTCTAAGTTTTCTTTTAATAATGAGATGATCGCTTTCTTTGTCATCTTGATCCACTCCGATAATCTGTGGGAAAAATTTAACATAGTATTGCATGTTTCTTATCTTAAACAATACAGGAAGAAATCTCAGCGCTTTTATTATATCCAGAAAAATTGTCAATAAATGTTAAGTGTTCATGTGCAGATAATTTGATTAAAAAAAGAAACTTAAATACTTAACTAAATATCAAGCAAATCTGGAGATTGTCAATCATTCATTGCGTTATAAAGCACTACTGACCGGATGTGAAGTTATATCGAGAGGGGAGGAGATGTGCGTCTTATACAGCTTGCGTTTTAATCTTTTGGGTTTGTTGCTCATCTCTGTGTTGTTCTCTGGCTCTGGAGATTTTAAAACAACCTTTGCCATAATCTTTTTTGCTGTGGAGAAACAAGAGCAGCACATGAGGATATATGAATAACTGTTCTGTATCCAGTCAGTGGAGATATTACCAAAAAAGAAAAGAAAAAAGATTTTTTTTTTTTATAACCTTTGCTCCCTAGGAGGGTCGGAGAACTTTGGATGAAGTCACCAATCTTTTGCAGGGTTCTGTCTTTCTTGCCTTTCAGACTAACAGGAGAATCTTTTGGCTTTAATTGATTGGCCTTTTTACTGAGCAGTGTAGGGGACTGGAGCGGAAAAAAAACAATTAAGATGTGTGAATGAAGTCTCAAAGCTGCTAAAACCTAAATGTGGCAGTGAGGTATAATCTACATCCAATACTGATACAACAATATTAATATCACTTACAATTACTGAAAAGCAACATCAGATAAGTGCATTTTTATGGACCAATATTTACAAAATTATGTTTGCATTAGCACTAACTGTCCACCTTCATCGGAGTGTTAAAAGGTTAGGTTGGGATTTTTCAAGTCTGAATTAAATTAAAATTGTGCAGGTGATTGTCTTAGTATTAGGCAAACACAACTTTAGACAAATATAATACACACACACACACACACACACACACACACACACACACACACACACACACACACACACACACACACACTTAAAACTATAAAATAATCACAGTGCCATTATTTTGTAAACCAAACTTTATAATTAAAAATATATATTTTTCACATATTTTAAGGGGGAAAATTGCAGCCAGTTCCTGCTATTCATTAGCCCTTCATTAAGTGTTAAATGTTATTTGCCTTATACTAAGACCCATATCAGATTATTCTTATTACACAAAAACACACAATTAAAAAACTGTACTGACTTTTGAACATAACTAAGTTTCCTTGCTCTCCACACTAATCATGAAGTTTGTCACCCAGAGTGCACATATAATTATTCAGGGCCAAATTCCACCATCCTCGTTATGTGTAAAATGCATTTAAAAGTTCAGTTGAGACTCAAAGTATTAGACCCACTGAGCTAAATAAAGTTGGTGTCTATCAAAATTGTGGCATATTTAGTATGACTTTAATGCTTTTCTTTTACCTGAGAAAAGTGTGTGGCTAGGCGTTACATTTGTGCTAAATACAGAATAACTTTAATTTTTTACTGACAGAAACAGTGGTACTGATTGTGAAATTTTCATGAAATTTGGAACTATGGAACCTGATCAGTTTTAGCGGCGTATAGAGGTAAGGAAGTGAGAAAGCATCAATCTCCTTAACTAGAG